>JAUZNC010015771.1:0-27592 GCA_034780395.1 Vannuccia rotundouncinata | reverse complement strand
GGCGGTACCTTTGGCTTTCATGATAGATCCCTGTCTAATACAATCTACTTTGTTCAGGAAGTTTATTAAAGCATAGATCATGTTGCTTTAACCTTTTACTTACAATTGTTAAAATTGAACTACCTAATTCAACTACCTAATACATATTACTTCGTTCAGTTATATATATACAGGTATTTAACTTTAGATATTTAGGTATTTAGATAGGTAAGAACCTACCGTCACCTTTTAAGATACCTAAGTTTCGAACCACTGGGGTATTGCTAAAATATGTTATTTGCCTAACTTTGTTGATTATTTTTTATTTAACATTGCCATTTATATATAATTCACCTTATCACAATGTTGAAATCGAATGTAAGTTGAAAATAAATAAAAAATGTATACATCTATAATATTTTTATTAAATGTTGAATTTAATGTTTAAAATAACAAATTCCCAACATTCATACAACATTTATACAACATTACACTTTAATGTTAAATATTCCAACATTTCATTTTAATATTAGTTATTCCAACATTTATACAACAATCTTTAAATGTTAAATCAAATTTTTAAATTCCTACCATTGATACAACGTTTTTTGGCAATAGGGGTAAGGAGCCTAACATTCTTAAGAAAACTTATAAGTATACCTTTTAGGTCTACATCAAATTCAACCTGGTTAAAGACCTGGTAGGTACCTACCTTTCTTACGAAAACTTTTGTAGGTAAACCTAGGAAACGTAGGTAGTATACGTAGAAATCTTAGGTACTTATGAGTATACGTAGGATAGGTAAAAACCTACGGTCACCTTTTAGGATACCTAAGTTTTGAACCACTGGGAAGTGCCCAGACTTTCAATGCTTCAGGTTTTAACGTAATATTTATGATGCCACGCTTCCCATGTCCATACCGCATGAATATAGTCTCAATATACATGTCGCTCCAAATGTTGTTGAATCGTCCTGGGACGTGTCGCATGACATGCTGACCTTTGAAAAACTGTTCGAGCACCACAGCTGGAGCCCTTTCATTGAACGCAGGTAATAAAGAGCATACCTTGCATAATTTACGTATCCTTCCATAAATAAGTAAGGAATCATTGCTGCTAGACTGCAAAGATGTAAACACCAGTATCGCTCGGCACATCTGAATATCATAATAATCAGAACTGCTTTGACCAATATGTCAGCCCAAAGTTTTGCAGTTTTGCTTTCTGCAGTAAAATGGCTTATCGTCTGATGCTATGTAGCTGTTTCGTTGACGTCAGCTTCAATAAGTGGACGAAGTGGTTCTTCAGTAAGTATTCGCAAGGCTCGTACGTTTTGTGGGAATTGTTTTCCAATCAGCATTCCCGTGACACCTCTAAATGTAGACTCAAGAATCTCAGACAGACCACTACCTGCCATAAGTGTCCCCACTGAACCAACTAAACTCATCAATGTGTGCATCCCTCCCAAACGCACAATAACATATCCAAATTGCTCTGGGTAGGCCCAAAGGACATTGACAGCCACTCTATATAAGTGTAAGTCGCAAGTAAATACTTTTGGCCACACCGATGGGTAAGAATTTTAGCCTGCCGCATTGCATTCATGATGGTATCTGGATCGGATGGAGTAATGTCTATGAGTGAAAGATAATCAGCTTTCGTTGATGGTTGTTTTGCATGACCCTGTTGTCCACTCTCCCTCCTATTGTATCCGTTATATTCTGGGCATTCAGGTATATTCACTACATCTCTTAGGAAACATGCATCATTTGTTTGTGACCGGGCCATTACTACAACCATACTCGATAACATCTTCAAAGACAACACAGACTTCCCGGACTTGTCAAAAATCGTAGTCAATTGTTTTTTTCATTTCTGTAGGGTTGCAGAATATGTAGCTGTAATGGCAGCAGATTTTTTAAATCGTAAAACTTAGTCATAGCTACAAGTAACATTGTAATCGTACATTGTTTTGATAAGTTTCTACACATCAAGACTCCTAAACTGATCTACAACATTGTTGAAAAGTTGATTATAACACTTGTTACAATACTGCCAATCAAATACGCCGATAATGTATGGTCGAGCTTACCAGAAAGTATTTGCTAAGAATGACAACAATTCTGGTTGTTCGACATAATAATAATAATAATAATAATAATAATAATAAGCTTCGATAGATCGAGGACGGCTTGTCCGATATGAATATTTTTTTTTAGTTTTAGTAAAACCTGATCCTTGGCGAGGTGAACCCCAATCAGACTGTCATTGAAAATAACAGAGCTGCGGAATTCCGGTTTTGAAGAAAAGGTGATGAGTCTTTCCTGAGTGGTGCAGAGGCAAAACTTCATTCTAAAAAAATAAAAATTATGAGGTATTAGAAAATCAGCTAATACTAATATAATTAGCCGCCTGATGTTTCCGAGAGTTGTAGGAGATATAAGGCTGAAAGAATGCCGACTGGCTGAACCGAAGAGCGCGTCGAATTTGGATCAACTTCATACCCTGTACTAGGTAGAACTGAAGCAGCCGGCCGTGAACCACATATTCCTTCCTGTCCCAGTGAGTCAAGAGAAGATTTGTAGTGCCTCGAAACATCTTACCCTTATCGCCGTTGAGATGACGCCATTTTTCTTGCATGATGTATGTGAGGTACCTCTCAGGAAGTTCGCATTTCTAAGGTGCGAAGGGTAGATCGCAGGTGCGGTCTTGTACCTCCTTAGGTATTCCAGGTCAAACTCTAGGATGTGTCCAACGTCTCCATCATAGTCAAAGTTGAGTATGTCCAGAGTCTGACGTTCATCCTCTGGAATCCACTCAAAATTGGACTGGGGCAGCTTCTGAGAAGGTGCATGTCCATAGAGGTTGTTGGCGTCTACATAGAGTAGGTCTACTTTTGGGCTGTCATCATCATATGAGTCGGGGAATGCGATGTGTGTTAGAAGATACGTGGTGTGTATTGACGAATTTCATGCCGCCGTGTATGCCTCTCGCCACAAAGCCATATGTGTCTACGTCCTTGAGAAGTCCAACCTGGAATAAACGTATATTTAATATTAAATGGAGGTGAACATTATGAAATAAAGAGAAAGAGATATACTTACTTTAGTACCAGTCATCTTAAACGCCAAATCCTATGAGAGACCGGGTAAAGTGATGTAGTAGGCCGGATCTAGACCATCATTATCTAGTGTAAGCTGCCGGAAGGTCTCAAAAATATCGGCAAGCTGGTAGACGTCTAGGTGTAGATATTCCAACATGTAGTCTCCCAGAATTGCACAGCCGAGCAGACTCCAGGCTTTCTGCGCGCCTGAGAAGCGGTCAGTGCAGCACTCCTGCTGCCCGAGATCGTCATAGAATTCTTTTCTGGGAAGTAGCTGGTCTTCTCTGAGGCGGTCCGGTCCGGTGAGGTAAGAATAGGGGGAAACTCTCTTAGAGAGAGCAACTTCGGTGAAGGTGTTGTCCGAGTTGAAAATCGATCGGGTATTTCGGAGCTGGTGCGGAGTAAGATTGCCCACTAGAGAATCCAGTGAAGCCGACATCAACTGAAGAGTCACGGAACCCGATCTTCATCTTCTACCCCCGTGGGTTGGTTGTTGTGGGCTTCCTCACTTTAAACTCCGCGTCGATCACTATATAACTGTCCTTGCTCTAGGCAATAACCGATACGTCTTATCCTCCGACTTTGCCCAAGCCTTCTGCGCAGATGATATGCGAGTCATAGCTTCGGAAATTGTGAAAAAACACGGGGAGAAACTAATCGAGAAGCTTCATTATCCAATTACACTCTTGGCAAGCTGCACCTCGATGCGCACCTGGAAAGATAAAATAAAATAGAATTTAATAGAATTTTCATTAAATAATAATAATTAGAAAATGAAAACTTACCGGTAAGATGGTCATGCTCTAGTACTTTCCACTTCTTCCTGGACTTATCGTTCGGGTTGAAGCAGTCTGAGCAGATGTAGCATAGCCTTGTAGTCCTCCGGTGAGTAGACTCCTCTGTTTTCGACATTCGTACAGGTTTACGGGCGTTGATCTGGCCAGAGCAGTGAGTGCAATCATGGCCGTGTAAATGCAGTTGTCCCCAGAAAAACCTGATGGGAGATGTTGATCGGAGCGGCTATGAGTCCTGAATGCGGAAATGAAATAGCACGTGATGGGTCTTCTCTGATAATGGTACCAGTGTCTCCGGCTGGCCCGTGTAGCCTTATCCTCGATATTTCTGCAAATAGACATTTTTATTAAAAAGTTGGAGACAACGCTCGCAGTGCTTATATTCATGCTGAGTCGAATCCTCGCTGATTTCTGCGTTGAGAAGACTTTTGAGATTGGGGATTCCTACACAGTGGGACTTTCCTTCCTTTTTCAAAGTGACTGTTAAGATTTTAACAAGTCGAGGTTCCGGATCATCAACATGGTTTCGGGGATAATTACAGGCGCCCAACATACGTAAGGGATGGTCTTCATTCTCCTCGATCCACTCTAACAAATTAATGATGATTCCCGGATTCAATTTCTCAAATCGCGGGATATCGGCAGCAGTGATGGGGAAAGTCAAACCAGTAAAGTTGAGCTCCTCATTCCACTGAGCATAGAAAAGTATGCGTTTCGAATTCTTCTTATTCTCTTTGATATCGGTATAGTTCAGGATGGAGAGTACTGCATACTTGAACAGTTTTTCTGGTTTCCGTTGTCAATATTGTGAACAGCATGCTTCGCATTGAGCCTCTTGAGGAGTTCTACAATTCCAAAACCGTAACGATGAGGTATGCTGTGATAGCGTTGATTTAGTTGGAGCCATTCTCAAGAGTCCGGCGATTACATCGTCGAAGAACGTGTCATTCAACACAACCAAGGCTGGAATTGAAATGATTTTCTACTCAGAGCGAAGAATATCTGCGGTGTTAGGATCAATCTGAAGAATTCTCATGGCGAGAACAGGCTAAAGCTTGCATTTGATACATCTATTAAATAGAGTTATTCCGTTACGTTGTATGTCCTCTCGGATGGATGATAGGAACTCGAGAGATTGAATAGGGGTACTTGTAGGCTCAAATCTAATGTAACGCACAGCACTCTCCATAGCTGAGCGATTCTGGAAGCGATGTACCTCTTCTTTGTGATACTCCTCCATTACAGGTAAGGTTCTGGGGAGCAGATCCGTCGATCAGTATTAAGATCAGAATAATCTCGGAATATTTTTGAGCATTGCCCACACTTGAACTCCCGTTTATAGACATCATTGGAGGAGGTAGATGAAGATGATGTAGAGGCTGAGGCAGATGATGAGTCCAGAGAGGCTTGTACTTTTGGTGAATGTAGAGAAGTCGTTGTTAGGATAGGTTCAATTAGAAATTCTTCCATGTCAAACTGAACTGGAACTGGCGTGGCAGATGTTCTCGCGATGCCGCAGTTCCAGAATCCAGCGAGTCTCTGGCCATCTCCTCCAAAATGTCTGCCAAAATCTGGCTACAGATATATTGTCAACTGAGGGAGCAGATATTCACGATGTCTCAGTTGGGATAGGTATGATCAAAAATTTATCCAAGTAGAAGCTGCGATAAGCTGCAGATACATTCTCAACTGGCGGAGCAGGTAGTCGCGATGCCGCAGTTCCGGAAGTTACAGAATTCAATGGGCCTCTAATTATTTCCATTAATTCAATCCATTCATGGTCCGATATCCGGGAGGTTGTGAAGAGTGGAGAGGAAGGATGTACTCTAAGATCTAGAGGTTCCTCTGCAGACTTGGCTATTGTTGAAGTTGACGCTCCGGAGATGGGTATATTCTAAGGTCCAGAGGCTCCTCTATATAAGAAGCTTGGATCCATCAATTAAAATCTTCCACCGAAAAATTCGAAAAATACAATTCTAGGATTGGAGATAGCGTTCTCAGAAATCGGTCGACTTCCTGTGAGCAGACAGTTGAATTCTCATCTGGCCTAGACTGAGGAGCTAACATAGACCTTGGAGGATCATGAATCTCCAACGAGTCTAGCACGAATGTGAGCTCATCTGACTGCACTTGAATAGGAAAACTCATAGTCTAAAATAAGAAATAAATAAAGTAAACATAGCATGTACTAAGAGAAATTTAAGCATGGCTCCTGGGCCATAATTATGATTTTATGTTAATATTGACTGAATTAAATTCTATTAAAAATTTGAACATGACTTCTGAGTAATAGAATATTTTAAAATAAATTACAAAACTATTATAAATGTAAACAAAAATAATATAAGTACTTTACACTATTAAAAATTTGAGCATATCTGATGGGTTATAGCATATTTATTTGTTTTTAATTATTATACAAAAATATTAGAAGTATTTAAAAGTAATGAAAATTAGAGCATAGCTCCTGGGTGATATGATATTTTAAAAAAAATTATAAAACTATCATAAATATTAACAAAAATAATATAAGTACTTTAAACTTTTAACAATTTGGACGTGGCTCCCTGGCTTCATTAATATCCATAATGTGAATTTTTAAATGACTTGAAAATAAATAAACGAAAATGATAATATTAAAAATATGTACTGCACATATGTATTGTTATTAAAAATTTAAACAGCAGAAATTCTTGTCATGCAATCTGTCATAGCCATTTGATACAAACATCCTGCCAACTAATATGAACAGGAGTAATCTGACAAGGCTCAATGAGTTTATTGATCAATAGCTGACATGGAACTTTTCAGACATTCGTCTCTATGGTTTACGCTCTTGCGCCTGCCATTAATAGAGTATTTAAACCACATCCACAGGCTCATCCCATGCAAGGCGACATCATAAATTAAACTTAATTAAAGTATATGTACGCGTGGTAAGATTATATTGGAACTTTGCATTGCCATACTGTGTCTCATTAGTCAACTAGTTAAAAATATTGAAAAATTTGTGCAATATATCAAATATCAAATTAGAAATAGTTGGAAATGAAATAAATAATATTTTTTGTTTTGTTTATTTTATTTTATCATTTTTTAGATTTTAAAATTTTTATTTCATTTTTTTAAAATTTGAGAATTTGAAAATTTGAAATTTTTTGAAATTTTTGTTTTTAAAATATTAATAATTGAATACACACTTACTCTAAATAGATGATGAGATAAAACAGAAATATAATGATTATGATATTATGGGAGAGAGTTACAAGGAGTCGACAGTCAGAATGCTCGTAAGAAATGTGAATGAAAACCGCGCGACTTATATAGCATTTTTAACTTTAATGAACTTGACTCCTACTGGATAATAATTTAACTTGCAAATGTGTAAAGGGGGAGGGTGGAGGGGGAGAGCGGGGAGGGAAAGGGGAGAGAGGGAGGGGGAAAGAAGAGAGGCAGGGGCAGGGGGAGTCTTCTCGACCAATTAAAAGCCAGAAAAGTGTCACAGACCTCGTTCTCTCCTACTACTAGTAATGCTCAATGAGTATACTGATCAATAGTTAACATGGAACTCTACAGACATTCGTCTTAATGGTTTACAAATTGTTTTAAAAATTTTAATAAAAAATTCCACATTTACTCTGATTAGATGATAGGATAGCACAAATATAAACAAAAAAATAGAGATGATAATATTATGAGAGAGAGCGTCAGGGAGACAACCTATACAGAGCTCGTGAGTAATAATGAAAACAGCGACTGAGACACTCCTTATATATCATGATACTCGATTCTCATTTGTTAGAAATTAACATGTAAAGGTGCGGAAAATTTAACTAGTAAAAGAGCGCAAAATTTAACTAGCAAGGGTGTAAGGAACTTTAACTAGTAAGGTGGCGGAAAGGAGGGCAGCAAAAAATTCAGCAAAAATCTATATTTTAACCAATCAGAAACGAGTATCGATTGTCACAGAGATCCATTTTCCATACTAGTAATATTAAAATTTATTTCGCAATACTATAATATAGCTCTATTTGTTTGAAAATTAACAAATATTTTCCGGATGATTTTCACAAGTGAATTAACAGTTACGCGGGCGTTTTCTAGTTTTCTCTATAAGAGTGCATTACTTAATATTTCCTAAATTTATAAAGATTGAAGTGAAGTTCTGGAGGCCGTGAATCGTTTTTTAGTCTGCCGAGTTAATTAGACTCAAAAATGGTCAAATCCGGAATCAATTTGGTATTGTTAGAAGCGTCATTTTATGGAAAATAACATATTAAGTGTCTCCAACTGATGTTGGGCCTAAAAAGCAAAATCACAATAATCTTTAAGATATAGTTCTAATGCAAAAATATCAGAGTTCCTTAACATTTTCTGGTATTTTACTCTACCCTATCTGTTGATAATACATTTATAGGGTCTGAGATGTTTCTTTATTGAATTATTCACTAAAAACATTAGAATAATTTCTAGATGACGACATACATGAAATTAAAAAACATATTTTATGATGTACATGCTTTATATGCATAATTCAATCTATTGATAACATTTTATATGCATCCAGAATGCATAAAAAAGTGGTTATTTGTGATTAAAATTTTTTCTTGCTTAGAATTTACGTGCTATAATAATTTATATTTCATAAAAGTACCCTTATAATGGCTATAACATTTTTCACAAAAACCTAAGTTGGAGACGCTTGATACGTTATTTTCATTAAAATGACCCTGCTAACAATACCAAATATGACTCATTGGGGATTAATCGTAGGAAAAACCCTAATTCGCCCTATTTCGCTCTATT
This sequence comes from Vannuccia rotundouncinata, assembly GCA_034780395.1. Taxonomy (NCBI): domain Eukaryota; kingdom Metazoa; phylum Platyhelminthes; order Proseriata; family Coelogynoporidae; genus Vannuccia; species Vannuccia rotundouncinata. Next base: position 18,910 of record JAUZNC010015771.1, on the reverse strand, counting down.
CGCACTAATTCTATTTGGAGACACGAAGTGATGCTGCATTTTGAGTATTGAGGTTTTCTGTTTATTTTATATGTCTATAGTGATATTTAATTTCAGCCAATTTATGAAAATTAGATCACGCATATAGTAGAGTACAAAATTAATTGAAACTTATAATATCATTATGAAAAATGTTAAAATTAGAAATAATTTAATAAAACAACCATTTCAAATTGTTTAATTTCATTTAGGAGATATAAAGACAACACATAAAAACTTTATAATAATAACTTATATTTATTATTAAATAATATTACTTATAAATTATTTATTACAAAAATTTCATTTAAAATTTGAAACTATGCTTTGGCTTTTGCTTATGCACTTATTCTTTTTCAAAAATAGAACATTTAATAGCAGATGACTGAAACATCTGCTCTTGTCGTAACTTCCATAAAAAATGAATTACAGAAGCATGAGATAAAAGGCTTCTTTGTAAATTTCTTTTGAACTTCAGGGATCATTAATAATTGTCTGGCTATTAGTTGACAAAGTGTCTAAAAACCGACATTCTTTAGAGAAATTTACAATTCTTTGATAAAATGAAATAATTTATTTGGCGGTGAATTCAACTGATGGTTAGTAATCCTTCGCTACATTTAATTATACTGCGTTTTATATTAAATACAATATAAAAAGATTTTTCAGTCGGCTAAATTAAGCTTTAATCTTTTTACATAACAAAATTCCCTCAATAATCACTCAGGGCTTATATTGTTCACGTCCTCTTTTCATCATTTATGCAGAATTTTAATAATTAGATCCATTCACAATGAATCAAATTCCACAATAATAATATTGATTTTATTTTAGTTTTATGTAAAATATATTATTCTTTGATCCAGAACGGCGATCGAATGCCGTATATGCGGCATTGCATTGGTATATAATTAATTAAATTAAATACAATTATGTAAAGTTGGGTAAAACGTTGATGAAAACATTTAACATAAGTAATTAATAAACTATTAAAAAATATATATATAAATTATTAGAATGATTGCATTTCTAATACAATTCCATTAAAACTGAATTAATAATTTGTTAGTTGGTAGGAATAAAGTTTAATGAAAAAATAACTAAAATGCTAGCATGCAGACGCTAATTTTTTTGACACGAATAGTTATATCTTTTTCTATAGTTGACTAAGATTTTCAAGTAGATTAATTATAATTAATTCCGTGGAATGATTTTTTCCACCACTCAACTCCTAAATTTTGCTGCTAATATAATTAAGCTTTGACATTTAAATATATATTTTCCAATTTAAAATTTTTCTTCAAAATTTAATTTGCATAAATTGTTTTTTTTTGGTTTTAGAGACGAAGCTATAAATAAAATATATAATAGTAAAAGAGATTATTATTTATTTAAAAAAAAATTATTTATTACATTGATGTAAATGACATCACTTATCACGAAATTTACATTTTTAAACACTGAAGATATTTACTACTAACACTAATTTTTAATATATTAAAACACAAGAAAAATAATGTAACTGAAAACTGGCCAGATGTCTTTCTTAGATCATCTATTTTTAGAGGTAACTTCTTCGCTTCACTTTTATTATCAAGTACAGACAAGCTATATAAAAGATCGTTTACGGAGAAGAAAATCTATTATATTGATAAACATATAACTTTCTGAGTAACATCACCATTCCACTGTAAATACAGAATATTTGACAATAAATATATGTAAACTATGCCGTTTGGAGCCAAATAAAGAAGTATGTCTGCGCGTAGAAATACACTGTAAAAACTCTGTGAATTCCCCTTGTAACTCTGTACAGCAAGATTAACACACCATACTGCGAATATTCTTAATATCTTCCCTTCGTTAACAAAGGACTTTTTAAATATTTTTTAGCTGAATTAGTCCAATAAATAACATATTACTCTGTAAATGTATTTTATAAAACCAAAATCTCTAATAAGAGTAGATGACGTAAACTAAAAATCATAAATCATAAACTACATCATAAATATATATATTGTTAAATAAAAACATCAATATTTTGAAAAATGAAAACAGACGCAAAAACGAAAAACATACGAAATAATACGAAAAAAACACGAAAATATACGAACAAATATACCACAAATTCATATCAGATTATGTACACAAACAAATATCCACTTTGTAAATGTTAATATTCTTTAAACAATAAACACTTTTAAAATGCTTATTACAAATATATAGTATACATTAAATATTAACACATGAAATAAAATCCATTTAATTCTATAATTATAGAAAAAATATTTATTATGTTACAAGTATTTATCTTGTGAATTCAATTTGAAAATCTAAATAACGGTGTATAACTGTTACAGGATCGATGCTTTATCAAATAACAGTTAAAGAAATAATACATGTTACATAAAGAGTCCTCGTAAATTAACACTATTATTAGTTACCACTGTGAAAATTGCCGGCGTGATCTTCCGAAAGATGGGAATTCTAAGTTTAATGTAAATAAAACGTACAATTCAATACATTTGTAAATTACTTGAAAATTACCATCTGTTAGTAATACAATTATAGGGTCTCAGATGCTTCCTTTTTGAAATATTCATTAAAAACATAATTTGTTGACATGTTCCTTATTTAGATAAATGTCTATAGGACGTCATACAAAATGCATCATAAAGCAGATATTTGCAATTTAATAATTTTCTTGCATGGATAGGGAATTTACTTTATGTCGCATTTGCGGCCATTTTGAATTTGGTCTATTATGACAATGTTATTTCTCATAATTACATTTTGGGAAACTTTTTGGGAGTACTCATATATATGTAGATGAATGAAAAGAAAGGAGGCTTAATTTTTACCTGGTTGAAATAGTACAAAAAGTGAGACTACCCTTACTAATGATTTAAGATTTGATAATGTAACTTTGGAGCACAGCCCCAGAGCCTAAGATCGGTCAGGGGCCTATAAAAATGAGTTCCAGGGATCTGACAATTTGTACCCCTCCCTTTTTCAATTTCTGAGTCCTAAATCTATCAGAAACTCCAAAAAATTCAATTTGCTCAGCGATAGCGCACTATTAGTTATATATTATGTATTCTTCTTTGACTGGCAAATTTAAAAGATAAAACTAATTTCAAATATGACGAATATTATAAAATTGTATTACCTGTAATAAAAATGACATTTACCATAAGAGTTGATAATAAACAATATGTTTTATAAAACGAATGTGTTTACAAGGAAGATAATTAATATCTTTCTTGTAAATACATTGATTCTAAAAAAATATTACATTCTCATAAACATCATAAACGATATTTAATTTATAAAATGCAAAAAAAAATTAAATACCTTTACAACAACGTTATTTAAACATATTTAAATTATCATATTCACTCTTGAACCATATCCAAAAAGAAATTCAATTTCGTCCCTGTAAAGACATTCAGGATCATAAACACACCTTTTACATATAATAAACATTTGTTTTTTTCCAACTCTGTAAAGTGCATGTTAAGTAAAGTTAACAGATAATATAATTCTATAATATTTTTATTTTATAAGTTTCTTTTAATTTAAAATTAGTTTATATTTTTTAATGTGCTTATCGGAGAAATTGACGAAACATTTGATAATTTAGTATTTTTCTCTTAAAATTTAATTTCGTTTGTATTCTAGTTTTTATTAGTGGTTAAATTTATCACATAGAGATTTTGTTTTTCTTTTATTAATATTATTATTTTATACATTTTTCAAATTGTATTATGGATAAAAATGTAAACGCGTTATTTAGGTATGTGAACAATATGACCAAATCAAAATAGAAATTCCTCAAAACTTATTCAATCTATGACCATTAAAAATTGAAAAATCGTCTTATTTTAAATAATGATATGTAAAATCAACTTGTCAAAATTTAAAATAATATCAGCTTAAAAAGGAATAAATAATATTTAATTTTAAAATTGCCATACTGTATCTTTCTTGAAGCCATAATGACGTGACGTATCTCTATGGTGTTCAATGACGTTTCCCTATGGTGATCAATGACGTATCTCTGTGGTGATCAATGACGTATCTCTGTGGTGATCAATGACGTATCTCTGTGGTGATCAATGACATATCTCTGTGGTGATCAATGACGTATCTCTGTGGTGATCAATGACGTATCTCTGTGGTGATCAATGACGTATCTCTGTGGTGATCAATGACATATCTCTGTGGTGATCAATGACATATCTCTGTGGTGATCAATGACATATCTCTGTGGTGAGCAATGACGTTTCCCTATGGTGATCAATGACGTATCTCTGTGGTGATCAATGACGTATCTCACATTAATCATTTAACTTTAAAAAACAAATACAATTTTTTGTTAATATGCATAACAAATTTGTTTACAACAATATCTTCACATTATTACACATTTTGACTATGCAAAACTTCAGCTAAAATTGTTAAAACATAATAAAGTATACACGTCGAAAAATTAAATGACGTAAGTATATGAACAACAAATAAACTGAAAGAGGTAAAATAAAATTCAATTAAAAATACTTATGAATTAATGAACCTTATGTACCTACGTGCCAACTAGTCAACATTTATATTTCTGAATAAAATGTCATAACCAAATATTAACTTGAATATTATTTCTTGTCTACGTATTAATAATTTCTCTACTATTTCTGTTTATTTATATAATAAATGTTGTCAAGTTTCCACATTTTTTTTTAAATGGATATTCGGTTTTTTATGTTATTATATATTATAATATATTGAACAATTTGAATTATATAAAAAAAATATATTTTGAATTGATTGTTATATTTATTTAAGAAACAGGACATTTATATCCAAAAGCAAAATTTAATACATTCATCAGTGCATCAGCTCCCTCCAATTCATCTTCAACTAAATATTTGAACTTGATTTTTTTTTTGTAAAATTGTATACTGTAAACAGATACACAATTAATATTGATCTTACTTATTATTACAAAATTATACCAAATTTTTATATATATTAAACTTTCTTTTTAGATAATGGGATTTCATTATATATTATAACGTTATTTATATCTAGGCAATTTTTTTAAATATTACAAATTTATACTACTGAAAGTAGTGATTAAATAAGAAGTCATATATTGTTTTAAATGTTTTAAATATGAATTTGAATGGTTGTGATGATTGAATTAAAATTAATCAAAAGAATGTATGAGAACTTTACGTGTAGGGTGGGTTTGCATTTTTAATTCTCCTATATACATTCAAAATCTTGTTACGACAAAAAACACTGGTCTTAACACTAGAGAGTCAAATGCCATCACATTGTCATTTAAACGTGTTGGTTATCGCCCCTTTTCAGTAGCTGCACCAAAAACCTGGAACGCTCTTCCTTCTGTAATCAGAAACATTAAAGATTATGATAAATTTAAATACAAATACAAATTAAAAACCTATTTCTTCCTTTGAGCATGTTATCGTTGATTGTGGTTCGTCCGACTTATGAAATTGCTTGTGTTCATAACATGTATTTTCTTTCGGTATGTGTTTGTTTTTCGTAGACTAGTCAGTTTGTATAGCTTGTTATACACCTGTTACACCTATATCTATCTATAAGCTGATTATGTGTTTTTTATGTTGTGTATTTGTTCTCGTAGGATCGCTATAGTTATATTTAACTAGTACGATCGCGTCACTGAGTAGAATAGTGCTAAACCCGAGAAAAGGGTAATTAGATTAGCCAGCCTAATTAGATTACTCGATGAGGCCATTCTGTAGAACGCTATGTAAACAAAATGTCTTCACCCGGTCACTCAGTAGATATATCATCTTTAACCAATTAGAATAAAATATATCGCAAATTTCTTGACGGCCGCAAATTAATATTATTTATATATATTTGCGCCAAAATATTGTTTCCTGTTGCATTTTTAAAATATACAAAATTTCAGGAGCTTCAAAAGTTTATTTACAATTACAAAATATATACATACTTGATGCAAAAATGTTGTTTAATATAAATACAATATTATTTCATCAGTGACGTTGAACTATAATCATATCCATAAAGTATAACTTATCATTAATGACACTTTATACAAAAATCAGAACCCCTAATTGTTGTATAAAATTTATGGTATTAGATTTGTTTGAATGCGTATTTATACGTATTTATACGTATATATTTATACGTATATATTTATACGTATATATACGTATATATTATACGTATTACATTTATACGTATTTGTTATACCTATATTATATATAGGCCTGTATATTACTGGCTATTAAAAGATTATACTTTCAAATTAATGTAAAACATGACATTCCTATTTGTAAATATGTAAGTAAGTAGAACGTATATTTATATATAGAAAACGTCCTGGGTCGGACATATGCTTTTTAAAAATTTGATTATATGTTAATATGTTACTTTATAGAGAATATTGCGAAATTGTGAAAGCATATAATAGAGTAAAGGGAATCGTAGAAATAAAAATTGCTTACAATTTATTGTTAGCTATAATTGTTGTAACTTAATTTTTATAAAATCGGCTAGATAGAAAAGCTGAGGTATAATAAACGAATATCAAAGTAGTTTAATTAGCAGTATTTAAACGCATTGCAGGTATACCCTATATGATATTTTCATATTATTTTAGTATATTGAAATTATATTTAATATATTATATTATATTGATGTATAATGCATTAACTTGAATTTCTTTCCTAATCGATAGTTTATTACTAATCATAAAGAGTATTTAATTAATCAATTTCATTAATCATTGGTATTAATTGCTTTTTTATTAATTACGTATTGGTATAGGTATAATTATGTATGTCTAAAATTAATATTGGGAAACTTTCTTGTAAATGATTAAATAAAGTAAATGATTTTTAAAAAGTTTGTTTAAAAATAAAGACATACATTAAAAAAATCAAATGACTCCTCCTTCAATATTTTTAATCAAATATATATATACTACACAGTGAAACAAAAAACAATTAAAATATTTTAAAAAAATGAAATATGCATGGATTATATGAGAGTTTCTGTGTATATTGTAGTACGTATAGCAATTTGTATAGTATTGTAGTACGTATAGCAATTTGTAGTATTGTAGTACGTATAGTAAGTAAAGCAATGTTTTATACAAAATGTAAGTCATATAAATTATCATAGAAAGAAAATAAGTAGATAGCACAATAATGTAATATATTCTAAAATTGTGTTATATTAAAATTAAAAACCCCCTACTCCAGTAAAACCTCTCTCCGCACCTTTGCTTGTTAAATTTCTGCGCACCTTTACAAGTTATATTTTTCCGCACCTTTACTAGTTAAATTCTTATCCAATAGGAGTCCAGTTAATTCAAGATAAATTAATCCGAGGTATAAATGATTTTGGATTATCGTTCGCGGTATTTGGTTCCTATGCAAAATGAAATCGGATTTAAGCGATTAAAGCAAGGGAAAGGGCTTAATTTGCACTTTTAAATAATTGAGCACCAAAATTTCCGCGGTTCTAAAAATTGGCATAACAGCATCTGACAGCATTCTATTGATTGTTATCTGAGTTAATGACACATGTTTCCCTTCTCCAAAATATATATGAAAGATTGCCCATAAATTGAAAATTTTTCGCTTAATTCAAATTTGTATTGTGTAGTTAAACGCGATTTGTTCGGTACATGGTTTCTCATATTTCACTTATACAGTATCCGATTTCATTTATTTTTAGGGTGATTAGTACTATATCGCATATGGAAAATTCGAGTTTTCAGTTAAAAACTTCATTAATTATTCTTATCGATGCCTGATTAGCACTTACTGATTTTGAACAATACTTTGATTTTCATCAAGTCAATAAGGTATTTCAATAATTTTAAGGGTGATTAGTACTATATGGAGAATTCGATTGTACTATTATCTACTTCAATTTAACAAAAATTAACACATGATATTTTATCATATATCACAAATGAGTTCCTACTCCACCCACGCATTAGATTACACATCTCATCCAAGTGGAATTTTCCAAAGATTTATGAATAAACGACGGTTTTGACCATACTTCAACGCATAGCAACCTCTGCGCACCTTTACTAGTTAAATTTCGCCGCACCTTTACATGGGTAATTTCTGCGCACCTTTATGGGCTAAATTCTCTTCCAATAGGAGTCCAGTTAATTCAAGTTAAAATTAATCTCAGAGATGAAGTCGGTTGAATTATCGCATACGTTTCAAATTTCTTCAGAAATTATAATTTTGTCAATATTTTGTTTAATATTTTTTGTATATTATTTAAAAATATGCTATTGCCCAGGAAACATGCCCAAATTCCTAATACTTATTAAATTCAGAAAATATTAAAATAAAATCATAATTTTGGCCCAGGAGTTATGACCAAATTTCTATTACTTTTAAATACTTGTCATATTTTGCGCAGTTATTCAAAAATATGCTAACGCCCAAATTTATAATAGTTTTAAATTGATATAATATTAAGGCAAAATCATCATTATGGCCCGGGAGCCATGCCCAATTTTCTCTTAGTATAAATACTTGCTATATTTATTTTTATTTCTTATTTTTAGACTATGAGTTTTCCTAGTAATTGATTTCTGCAACGTTTGTCGCCAGCCTCCCAAGAAGAAGGTGAAGTTTTCATTTCTGACGAGCTCCACGACGGGTGTAATAAATGTCGTGCATTTAATTTACATTACATTGTCCAGATTTTTAACTTGTTCATTGTCAATTGAGCAATGTCCATGTAGTTAAACGTACAAATCTGATTAAACATTTACATACACATAAAGAAAAAATATCATTTATATTTTTACAGTGTAAATCAGTGTTTCAAAAATTTGTCAATTATATTCAATGTATATTTCAATAAAATTTTCAAAATAAATTAAAACAAAGTAGTAAAAAGGATATTTAGTGAATATTTAAATTTACTTGTAAACCTTTTATTTAGAAAAATATAATTATTTCCAGGATATTTTGTTTGTATACTATTTTTTTTGTAAATATTAATTAAATATATTATATCTATACCAATACTCTGATTTTTTATCAAGATAGTGATTGATTTCAGCAATTTTAATGAATTTTAGTTCTATATTGCAGATGGAGATTTTGATTAGGCTATTAACAATTTAAATAAAAATACCGTTCATTATTAATTTTAATGAAATAGGCGACTTTTATATTAATTATTAGTTATTTAAAATATATGAATTATAGTGATTATATTATATTTATTATAAACATTTACGATATTTGTATGAATTTTGTCGATTATTTTATAGACATTTATCATATTTTATCAAAGTGAAGTTTTTTATAGAGTTTTAATTATAATTTTTTTCCAAAGAAGAGTATATTTTAATAAAGATATAGTAAATATACAAAATTCTCACTAATCCATCCAGACCTGCAGTGTTTAGAAGAGCGATAGTCTATAATCGTTTCGGATACTTGAAAATACATTTAAAATAATTACTAAAATATTTAGCCAAGATGGGATTTGATCCCATGACTTTTCAATTAATACTTGAACGCTCTTAACATTGCGCTACCTCACTAATATATAATTACTGTTTAATTATTAACCATATAATAAAATAGAAAGATTTATGAAATCTTCTCAAAATCATAGAAATTTTTTCAAAATCAGGGCAATCTTCAAAAAATCATAAAAATCATTAAAAATCGTTCAAATCCCTAAAACCATAAATATCGTGAAATATCTATAATTATTATTTTATAAACATTTATAATATTTTATCACATTTTATCATAAATAAAAATCCTTAAAATCGTTAAAATTCATTAAACATCCCTAAATTCATAAATATCCTAAAATATCTATAAACATTTATAATATTTTATGGAATTGTATCACATTTTATCAGAAATAAAAATTCTTAAAATCTTTAAAATTCATTAATAATCCCTATAAAACCATAAATATCCATAAATATCCATAAATATTATACTATAAGAAGACTGTCCATACTTCACAACTAAGAATTCAAATAAATCTTTATAAAATATATTGACTTTATTGTTAAAATATTACATTTACATGTACATGATAAAACAGACTAGTTATCTTCATCACTTTCATCAGTTTCATCATCATCATCTTTTCACTCTCCTCATAACTATCTTCCGTTATTTCACCAACTTTTTCGCAAATTTGATCATGAAATCCAAACATTGACCGTCTGATAGCCTCCCGTATAGTATTGAGACCTTAGAGTTTGTAGTGGACTCCTTTTCCCTCAGCCTTTTATATTTTTGAAATATTGATGCTAGCTGACCGTCTGAATTGCAACGATTGAGATATAGCAACCTGTCCAGTAGTTTTGACTCAACGATTTTCTCTATTTCATTGAGCGAATTTTGCTAAATTTGTTTGGGAGTTAGCTCTTTTAACATGTGGTTGACCATGATCGATTTAGGAAAACAGGATAGTTTTCTTACACGCTAAGGATTATTTATTTTCTCTTCATAACAAACCGGTGAATCTTCTTCCTGGCTATCATTTTCTTGGCTCCCTTCTTCTACCATCTTCTCATCTTCTGACTCTTTCAACTCTTTCTATTTGTTACTGAACTGATTTAGTTGCGCTCCGTTTGCATACATTATGAATAAATAAAAAATACACTATAAAATATAAAATATGTCTGGTATTATTATTGTTTATAAACAAAGCTAATGATGACTGTTTTTTTTCTAAAAACTATTTAGAGAAAATATGGATATGAGATTGAAGCATAACGCCAGCACGATTGTAGCTGGACCGACAATGTCTGGAAAGACAACATTTTTGTAAAATTTACTAAAACATCGTAAGGAATTGTTTAATAAAGAATTCGTAAAAGTTAACTGGTTCACCGGGAGACAACCTTTAGCCAATCTTTAGCGCGCCGCAGTTGAGCGCTGCAGACGATCTTTCTGAAATTAACCCTAAAGGTTCATCGTCAAAGGTTATATTATTACCCTAAAAATTAGGGTTATCGATTATCGATTTTTGGAATTAATCGATATCAAAGTTTTGCAACTGTCAGGGCAGTGTCAGGCAGGGTGTTACACATTGTATTAGAGTCTCATAGTGATTGGTTGCTTAGTTACCAAATGGCGCCAATTTAAAAAATTATTCCGGTATCAAAATTTACCTTGTCAGGGTTGTGTCAGGGTGAAAATACGACCAGAAGGAGACCTCTGATTCCAAATCGGTTAAATTCTAGCCCCAAGAGAATTTAATAGCGCACATCGTGTTAAAATCTCAAACCGATCGATAAATCAATAAAGCCTGTACAGCATTTTTAAGATAAAAAATACATGTTTTTTGACAACATTTTAAGTCCAAAATAACCCTAATTTTGACACTCGTGTCATTGTGGCATAAGGAGACCTCCGATCGATACAAAACTTCACATAGCAACATTAAACATCCCTAACTACATTGTATTAAAGTTTCTAAGTAATCGGTAACTAGGAAAAAATTTTAGGGGCCAAACAAAAATCAAGAATTTCTTTTTTTATACCAATTTTCAAAAATCGATAGCGCCGTTGCTTGGGGTCCAATCAAAAAATGAAGCACACATTCTCACAAGCTATTGATGTTATCTACATGCTCAAAAATTTCAAGGTCATCGGTTGCTTAGCAACCGCTCTAGATCGATTTTAAAAAACTTGGATTTTCACTATATTTTTTTATATACTTTTCAATAATTTTTTTAATATTAAATGAATAACTTTTATCGATTTTTTTATTATTACAAATAATTTCCATAATCATCTCTATCACATGTCACAATGTTTAAGTCACATATAATGACTAAAGTGGTTTAATCCTGTTTTCAAAGTACATAGTTTACCATATTTCCTATGGGATTTTATAATGTAAAAAATACTTAGGAAATTTTTACAAAATATTAAAAAAATATATCGTAAAATTATATGATACTACTTAAATCTTAAAAATTTACTATATTCATATTTATACATTATATTAAAGTTTCAGGGTGATCCCATGATTTTTTCCACTTTTTTTCACATTTCCCTTATACTTTCCTATATTTTTCAATGTAAAAAAATTTACATGTAAATGTCCCCAAAATATCAGTGAAATTGATTTTACCCCATTTAAACATTCTCCAATCAAAAAGTTGTACATTATAAACCTGTTGAGGCCAAAAAGCCCCGTCGTTTGGTAAAAAAATTATTATCGATTTTATTTTTCGGAAAAAGTTATTAAGGGTTAAACACGAATTTTTGCGAGTTTGTAATGAAAGAAAGAAAGAAAAATTTTATTGATATTTTTATCGATTTTATGGTGTAAATTTTCACCTAATGACCTATGAAAAATAGGTCAATTGTTAATAGGATTTTTCAAAAAAAAGTTATGGCGATTTTAAGAAATTTTACTAGTTAAAATGGATTTTATTTCATTTTTTATTTTTTATTATTTTGCTTATAACTTTTTTATTGAAAGAGATGAAGACCTACTTTTTTTTGGTTCCTCACCACAATAATTATTTCTAACCATAAAAAAAAGAATATCCAAAATCGGATCAATATTGACAGAGAAAATTTTTTCTTCTTGTAACTTAGATTGTAACCGAACCATACCACTTATCGGAGATTTATTGATACCAAAAGATTCGCAAGATCACAGGCTATCTTTCCATATAAAATTATGTTCCAAATAGTGTTCCCTTTTGTCTTGAGGAACCAAAAAGGGAACAAAAAATGACAAACAAAGCACGACCCCCAAAAAAAAATTTTTTCTTTTATGCTTAGAATCCATTTTTGTATCTAAAAATGTTGAAATAGTTAATAAATTTTTTTTTGAAAAATTAGTAAATTTTTATTATACAACTTATAATAATTTTATATAAGTAGTATAGTAATTAAAGTCGAAACAAAGCTTTAAACCACCATTATTGTAGACCCAGGAACCGGCAGAGCCGGTTCCACCACACTAGAACATCAAAAAGGTGTTATAAACATTGAAAACATATATTATCAATGATATCGATTGTCCAAAATCAAAAATAATTGTTATATGTTATACTTGAATAAAACATGGTAAAATGTGTGTTTTGGTGAAAATTCAGAATAATCGATAAACCAATAAATCGATAAATCATTAGATATTTGAGAAAAATGTTTTGATGTTAGCTAGCCGGTGTTTTCCGGGTTATCGATTATCGATTTTTAAAGGTTGTTTTAAAGGTACCCGCCCGCAAACTTACCCACTTTCGCCCCAAAAACCAGCAAAGATTGGTGGAAATTGGGAAAAATTTGCTAAAGGTTGTATTATTTGAAGACGTCCTTTAGGTCTAAAAAATGGCTGTTTTTCCAAAGGACGGTTGTTAGGGACAATGTACAAGCCTCCGAAACCCTTGCTGATATAATAACTGTATAAATGATGGTCCTCCAACACAGGAAGAGCTGAATCGTATAAGACCTCTGGATATTGTGGTAATTGAGGATTTAATGGAGGAGACGAAATCTTCACCGCCCATCAGTTTCAGACTCGAACTCGATCTCTTAATGCCAAATATTTGGTAATATTTAAAAATCAACGCGATGCCACACAAGTTGGACATCTCGGTCGACAAATGTTTCCTGGGAATTCCAAATTTCTCACTACAGTCATTAAGGATATTGTTAGTGATAATCCCTATGCCTACCTATTTCTAAACTTACATCAGACAACTCCTGAATACTTAAGATTTAGAAGTCATCGGGAACTGCGGCATCGGCATTGCGACTACCTGCACCGCCAGTTCAGAATGTATCGACAGCCTATCCCAGCTTCGACTTGGAGGAATTTTTGATCACACCTATCCCTACTGAGACATCGCAAATACCTGCATATTACCTGAATATTATATATAATGCTTTCCTCTATACATATATGATAGTAACAGACATTTTTACGGTTCTTTACCCCCGACAGACACCATAGGGTGCACGCGTTCCATTAGACTAGCCTAATGAAAAACCGTCCCAACTGAAACATAGTTCAAATGACGCACTGGAAGTCCCTGAATACGAAACTAATAATGACAGACATTTTAGTCGGTTTCTAACCCCTAACAGACGCCCTTGAATACATCTACCTCTTATTGGGGATATCATTAGGCTAGCCTAATGGAAAATGGTTCTAACTGGAACCAACTTAAAATGATGCAATGAACCCCCCTGAATCCGAAAATAACAACGACAGACATTTTAGTCGGTTCCTAACCCCTGACAGACGCCATTTAATATAGGTACTCCTTATAGCTCATATCATTAAGGCTAGCCAAATAGAACTGACATATAACTGAAATCAACTCAAAAAGATGCAATGAAACCCCTGAATACAAAACTAAAAGCACAACTTAGTTGGTTCCAAACCTAAGACATGTCGCATTAAAATCGAATTCATTGCCGTATATTATTCTCACTTCCTTGAATAAGATCTTGCTCATATGTAAAGGTTAGCAATATATGAAAGAAAATTGCATAAAATGACAATTTATACGTTTTTGTAGAATAAGTGATATTTATTATTAATATTAATTACAACTAATTAAAGGAAAAACATATTTGCCAATATAGCAAAACTATTTGTGTATTTCAAATGGAATCAAAACAGAACGAATTTAGTTTATCCCTCATTCAGTAAATGTATAGTAGTCGAAACATTTACAAAGCGGCTTCTGTATTTGAAAATAAAATGTCTTTAATTGTTTTAATTCCTTTTAGATGATCAATCTGTCTCAATATTTTCATGTACATATATCGATTATAGGTATATTTACAATATCATAAAACCTATAAACATTGCAAAGTTTTAGGTAACGTACAGAATTAGGTGAATTACAGAAATTGACAAAACTAATATACATTACATAAAACATTAACAACAAAATAATACAACAACATTATAAAATTTAATCCAAATTCAAGCATATTGATAGATTGCTCTTTGAAACAAGGAACGAGTTTAATTCGTATATTGTTCTTTTAGGAGTTCTATTATTGTATATTTAAAAGTATATCTCTGTTGTGTATTTTTATATGTTGATGTTTTATGTTATATATAATTTACACATATATTATTGATTCCAATTAAGAAATTAATACAATAGATATAATACACAAATAATGAACATACGACTAAATAAGCCAACTTCTTTTTGAGTAGCCAAATCAATATATTATGGATTAAATGAATTTTTTTATTGACCACATAACGGTATATTATTTTATAATATATAAAAAATATGATTTTATATTGATGTAAGTTATTTTTCATACTAAAACTACACATTTTAAGCAGAATTAATTGCATACTAATATCAATCAATGTAAATACATCAGCATGAATAGTTAGTTAAGTTAGAAACTAAATAATATATAGATAAAGAATCTTAAGTAGTAAATGGTTCTAACATATGTATAATGTAAAATAGAATCAAATAATGTAGGATAGTGATAAAATAAATGTTATAAATATAACAAAAAATCGCCTATTCAATGTCTGAATCACTATCTTCTGTCCATGCTTCTTGCTCATCCTCCTCATCAACAGACAAAGTAGATTCTTCGCTCACAAGTCGTTCTGGAACAGCAACATCCGTGAACCAAAGCGGCAATAATATTTGGTCTTTTAGTAGCCATCCATACTCGAGAGGATCCAAATTGATTGACTTGGGAAGATGGGCATTTCCCCACAATATTGAAACGTAATGAGTTCGTTGCAGACGTTTCAACAATGTTTTTTCACAGGGTGGTATAGTCAATACGCTTGACGTTAGTTAGTGGCGTTTTTTCGTCGTGTTTACCACTCATGCGTTTGAATAGTATATAACGAGCATCGTTCACGTTTTTTGCAGGCGTATAACCAGGCGACACACAAATTCTGAAAAGATTTCAATATCTGAAGAGTTTTCTGTGATCAATTCTTTAAAAGTTTTTACATATTTCGCATCTTTCAAGAGAATTTCTAACGGTTTCATTTTGCCTTTTCAATAGAAACAAGATGTAAAATCACACCCTTTAAATGCGTGCAGACCTGGCAATGCCTGACTTATTCCAGGTTGAATACGTTCCAATATGTCGAAAAGTTGCGATATGTCGATGTAGCGACGATTGTTCCCTGTTCCACAGTCCATAATAACTCGTTTATTCGAGATTCCGCTAGAATCAGAGAATCCCATATATGAAAGTAAAATAACCAATATATCAGTGTCAGCTGCGCGAATGAAGATCGTGCCTTCAGTTTTCGATACATGGAATGCAACTAGTGTATCTGCTTCCTCGTGAATTCCCTGCAGATGTTAAGATTCAATAAT
This sequence comes from Vannuccia rotundouncinata, assembly GCA_034780395.1. Taxonomy (NCBI): domain Eukaryota; kingdom Metazoa; phylum Platyhelminthes; order Proseriata; family Coelogynoporidae; genus Vannuccia; species Vannuccia rotundouncinata. Next base: position 2,505 of record JAUZNC010015771.1, on the reverse strand, counting down.
TCCGTTGGCAGGCACCTTAATAGTGAGGTAATGAATGGCTTTGCTGCCATTCTTTGAGGAAAAAATTGCGAATTTTTCTTTAAAACTACTGTTTTTGAGCAACTGTTATGCACTTTGACGTGGAATTTGCTCACCACTAAAAATTACAAAAGAGGTCATCTCCTTTTCACCACCTCTTTTAAGCCTTTCGTGTTCTTTGATGAAACCTTCGTGATACTTGTCGAATAGAACGTGCATTTCATTTCCCATAAATGCTGATATGTGGAGTAGCATTTGACGTGCCATTGTACCGGATGTGAACTGAAGGACACTGTGAAGTAGAAGACCTCCATCTATTATAGTCACATCACAGAGGATAGATCATTGCCTGTTGTCGCCTGTTTCGATTCTAGCAGCTTTAGTAACTTCGACTTGTCAGTTTTTAGAGGCGTACCATCGCAGTGTGCCAATGATAGAGGAATCTCGGTGATAGGGTATGACAATATATGTGGCAAATCAAATCCATCTGACTTCTCGGACGCATAGGGACAGCAGACTACCAAACATGTCACGAATGCCTTCTGTGGAAGCTGAAATATTCACGGTACTTTGTTTCCTTTTTTTACAATTTTCCCTAGCAAAATTGTTAACCTTCAATCGGGACACAGGCTTCTGAAAGCGATTTCTATCTTTAGAGCATTCAGTAGTGAACGCCTTCCTTGCTTCACACCCTCTACTTAATGTTTGTACCAAGTACTCCTCTTTTTCTCTTTTAGCTGCCTTACCAGATGACAAATTCAAAAGATGTTGTGAGCTCGAGGCGGGAGTTGGGAAAGGATTACAAGATTCTGAAAGAGCCACACCGAGAAAATCAATATTTTTATTGTCTTTCTGAATACTAGCTGCTGTAAGTTGCTTTCCAGGATGGTAGACATTTTGCATATTCAACCTGTATTTCCACTCTGCAACTGCTATAATTCCTCGTTGAGTTAGTGTGGTTGACCATCGTTGTAGGGCACTCTCCGAATTATGAAAAGCAACAATGCCCGTTTTCGGAGAAGCTGAGTCTCTGTTGATAGTTTGTTCAAGAGTCAGATCAACCGCACTACGAGAAATATGTTTTTTTGTTCGGCGGATAGTAAATGCCCCCATGTCCAATATATTTCGGAAATTGTCTGATACATTTTGCAATTGATCAAAAAACAATTTACCCCATCTCGCATAATTTGGTCGACTAAGAGCAAAAAATATCAAAATAAAATTATTGATGGGAGCGTTTTCAAGTAGAGGGACACATTATTTGTGTGTGTAGCATATAGCAAGTCTCTGTAAAATCTATTCACTAAGTATATGTAGATTGCCCAAAATGCTGCAGTTGGACCCAATTCATTACTTTCAATAACATTATAGAAGAATGTATTTTAGGATTCTAAGACGTTTTTGATTTTGCTTTCAGAATACAGATCCAAATAGTTTCCAAGCAATGAACAATTTTCCGGAGAATTCTCAAGAATAAAATGTTTGGCTTCTTTATCCTCATCAGTACCTTTTATTTCAAGAAATTTTTTGAATAATGCTCTTTCCAGAACATCAGATAATATTTGGTGTATACGTGTACACCTGTTGTAAAATTTCCCTTTGATAAAACCAGTAAGTGAGCCTTCAGATAAAATGCCAGATTCTGTTAGCAAGTATTCTACACCAGAATCATGAATGTACGTCCCAAAAGCTCCGAAAAAAGCTAGCTCCAAGTGAAAATTATCCAATAAAATTAGTACGTTATCAAACTGCGGAGCATCAATTCATTGAATGGAATATGCTTTGAGTGCTACAGCAAGATCATATGTCACAATGGCCTATTTTTGTCCAGTTTCCACCGCAACATTGAGCGAACGAGCCATTGTTTCTTTGACTACATCATTTCGTGTCGGTGGCAGCTGGATTGGTTCCATGTAACATATTGTTTGTTGCGGTAAGACATCTTTCACATGCAAGGATCTAAATTCCTTCAAAAGAGGCATTGAACTTGTTTGCGATTGTAAAAACTAGAAAAAAGCCAAGTCGTAATGTCGTAAATTTCTAATATGTTGTGGATTGTCAATTTCTTTAATAGCAAATGTAGCATTTTTCAAATTTTTCCAATATCCTGGAATATGTTTGGTCGTACATTCGTATCGTCTGCGCATTCTTCAATTGATAATCGGTTATTTGATTGGTCACTTATAGTAGCGCTTTTATTTTGATAGCAAATACCGACAGTTGCATGTAAGGTATCTTTACATTGGGTGTTTCAATGTTGACATCATAGTTGTCCCATGCAGAGACCAGTAGCAGAGGCCCTGTTGGGTAATATACCATCAGGGGTCTTTACTCGAAACGTTCGTAAGTATGAGCTTCTTACGATGAAAGATAAAATTGTTCGTACGACAATGCTTAAATCGCCTTTCTGGAAACCTTCTTACGAACTTCGTAGAGTTACGAAGAATTAACACTCGTTCTTATCTCGAGACCGGGACGTGCGTGGTG
>JAUZNC010015760.1:0-27594 GCA_034780395.1 Vannuccia rotundouncinata | reverse complement strand
CAACACAGTTACCAACAATTTCTCCACAGTTACCAACAATTTCAACACAGTTACCAACAATTTCAACACAGTTACCACAGGCTTATAATAAAATCTCTAAAATTCCGTAAACCTAGTTTGTGTAATTAACAATTCCAATATTCAACGGATACATGGAGAACATTAATTAACGTTGTCATAATCGAAGATAATTTTGTATCTGCCTAGATATCTCAGAGTATCGGTTACACTTAAGAACTTTTTGGTTTTAAAAATTCGGTTTTCATTTTGTGTCGAAAGTAATTATATTCGATACGATTTTGAAAATGTATTATTTTAATAAGTGATATTTTTTTCTTGGATTGATTCAAACACAGATTTTATGTAATAAAATAAAAACAAGAATAAGTAACAACCAACGTAATCGATTTATTTATAAATTTATTTATTGATCAGTTATATAATAACGGTTCTGCAAATAAAAAATAACAATTGGATATTGTGGTATAAATAAATATGTTAGCATTGTATCGAGTATATTATATATAACTTTATGAATATTTCCTCAAAGTAAGATAATTGTTTATACAATAATATAAAAGGTAGATAAATAAAACCAAACATATATGCTAAATGGAGAAAGAATATAATATGAAAAATACACCGCTCAGATAATCCAAGGTAATCCTCATAATGATCACAAAATTGAGAAAGCTATTTATAAAACTATTGACGAAACTGAGAATAATTCCATGTTATAATCAACTGTCTCAATGAGACTACTTTCAAATTGGAGGTAGAACATTTTTTATATCGTAACCGCATATATTACCACGCGGAAAGTAGTAGCAGACGACAATCTCCGTAGTACCGTCCTCAGAGTAGCAACGGCCAACCCCGATCTCCTCGCTAGCCTTCCATATCACCTGGGTGAAGTGACCTGAATAGGAAAAAATTATTTAAAAATTTATTTGTAACATTTTAATTTATTTGTTGTAATGGTCATCAAATTCTTTTATGTTTGTAAATCCGTTTCTCGTGATGTTTGTGTGACTGACAGTTTTTACTTACTGAATCTTTGTTTGTTTTTAACGAGTGCACCCCACTCAAAAGATGATTTGATCCACTGGGTTAGGTAATATTCTGAATTGTTTAAATTAATTATATTTGTATTAATATGTTTAGAGGTAGAAGTTAAAGTTTAATAATAAAATATTTTATTTTATTCATTTTTAATATTGACTCTTTCCATAAATATTATAGCCTTAATTATGTGGCTCTCTGACACACTACCAAATTGCAAATATTAAATTACAGATTTATTTATTCGTAATTATTGAATAATGTGAAGATTAACGCAGAATACGCATTATTGATAATAAACCGATATATTCATAACATTCTTATAATTATAAAAAAGCTGGTTATATACTGAAAGCCGTATGTCATATCATTGTTGTTATGTAGATTTTAATAGTTTCATTTTTCATTCAAAGGGCAATATAATATTTAATAGTTTCATATTTGTAAAAAATTATAATATATAATACTCGTATAAAATTAAAATTTTATAATTGATTTTAGTTTTAAAGAAAAATATCTCATTCTTTCATTTATATTATTTACTTTTATTATGACACAATTGATTTAAAAAATCGATAAAAATAATGCCGCATAATCAATTATAGTAATTATCTTCTTATTTATGCACATATTTATTGACTAGGTATATGGTTGATTAGGAGCAATCATTAACTAAACAAAAAGTTATTCATAATATTTGATAAAAACTAATGCGTTTTGTCTTTAGCTTATATAATATTTTGCATGATGATGTGTTTTCAATAATGAATTGAATTATATTACTGAATTATACTATTATTAGTTATAAATAAAATACCAAATACAATAATCCTAACTCTAATTATAAACTGAAACAACATTTTTTGACATAATTGGATCATAAATCTAAATATTCGCATAATATTACACTACGCTAAAATATATCACGTTTTAATTAATAAAAATAATAACCGCTACAGATTATCATAAATTTAAAATAAAAAGCCAATACAAAATAATCATTGATACGAAAAAATAATATTGCTTTAGTAATTTTTTGAACTCAAACAATCTACTTTAATAAAACTCATAGAATAATCACACTATTCATATATTTGAACACGATATTTTATAAAAGGGAGATCAATAAAGCTATAATTGTCAATTTCAGGAATGCAAAATGTACAACTTCTGAGATTTGTGAACTAGGGAACTCACTAGTGTCATAAAATTTGGCTGTGGACCAGTGATCCTTCCATCTGTACTTCTTTATTCCTGAGTACCATTTGTCAGTAACTTTATCCCCTGAAGTTAATTGAGGTTAGAAACTATGCCTTAATTTACGTAATTGGTTTAATAATAATGCTTTAATATAAAAACAATTTGACATACGCAAAATTTAAAAGTTGAAATATAAAATTACAGAAAAAGTTCGGTACGCGAAACAAAGATTATTATACTAATTTTATAATATTAACCGCTGTCACCAAAGGCATTTCCTAAGTGTGGTCACGTCTTGTTGGTCTGATGCCATTTTGTTTAACCAGATATTTACTCAGGGGATGTTGTTCTTCGCTGCGTTGTTTATTGTCGGCTTTTTGGCTTAACTGTTTAGCGCTGATGTTTGGTTGGCAATATTCGAGTCTTATGTAGCCTTCTTATCTATCAATTTGGGATTGGTTTAGCAGTCCCACCAGGACGGGCTGGCGTAAAGGATCCTACTAAGTATCAAGGCTCTGTAGATTTGGTGTACAGTTGCAGTGCACATGACTTTTTTTTTAAGAATTTTGATAGCGTATAAGTTGGAATTTCTTCAATTGCTTCGTGATATGTTCGTCTAAGCTCAGTTTGTCGGTTATAACAGCGCCTAATGAGTTGATCATTTTTACTCTTTGAATATTCGGAAGCCCAAAAGTTTCTCACCTATAAATGGATTATAAAAATTATTTATTTTCTCACCATTCTAGTCATTATGCCCAAATTTTTTCACTTATAAATGGAATGTTAATGATACACTTATTCTTTTATATTTTAGGTGTAAGAAATGGGTTGTCAATATTCGACGTAATGATTTGATGTCAGCAGATCTAATTGACTACCACAAACGTAGGCGTCTTTGCAGTGATCACTTTGAAGATGTCATAACAACTGTGGTCCACTCCAACCCTCTATATGTGATACCCTTATGCCAACTCTTGAACTTGTTATAATCACTGATTGTGACACTGACACCATACCATGGCTGCATCCCCAGTTACTAAAACAGAAATTCTGTAAACACAATTATGTTTGGAAATCGAGGTACTACAAGGCAAGGAAAATATGGATTGTGACACAACCTAAACTTAATTATCGTTTACGTAAAAATTCAGTTTGTCCCAAAGCTGCAGATATGGTTCCCAAGAATGATTCTTTGGTAGATTGCTCTACATTTTCTGATGTAGCAACTCAATTTTTTAAATCACAATAGTCATTTTTTTCAAAAGAAAGGGAAGCATGCGATAGTCAGAAAATATCAAGAAGTTTGCCATATCCTTTTTTACAAGTCGCCAGCAACATATACATTTCTTCGGGTTGATTTTGGACTTCCATCTCCTGGTGTTTTATATAATGAACTGAGGGCAACAATGTCAATTTCTGGAATCTGTGTGAGAACAATTCAAGGTATAAAATCTATTGCTGAGACAATGGCTGACATGGCAAAGTGTTGTTCAATTGTAGTGGATGGAATGAAGATTTCACAAGTCTTACAACATTCTAACAGGCATTGAAGAACTGGAAGGTGGTAAACGAAGTTGTGAAGTCGCTACTGAGATGGTGTAATAATGGCGCAAGGAATTGCATCCAACTGGAAACAGTTGTGTTATAACTATATATTTGTGTCGATAATTAATCTGGTATAAATTAATCATTCTGATATATAATAAATATATAATTACTATATATGTTTATATAACTTTTTTTGTGATTTTTTTTATAGTTAATGTTTAAACAAAAATATTTCTTGTTGAATGTAATAGTTAATTGACAAATATATTTCTTGTTGAATGTAAAAAATGCTGCATTCGCCACTGACTGTATAAAAATCCTCACTCGTTTTTGCGTAAAAGTTGGCAAATAGGCTTTCCTGTGGGGTTTTTGTGTGCTGAATCCATTTCTGCTGTTTGCCAAACTGTATCTTCTACGGTTTTGCTCTTAGCAGATGAAATCCAAAATGGCCGCCATTTGAACGTAAATTGGCATACATCTCAAAAACGAAAGCATTTAGGCCCTATTCTATTAACATTAGATAGAAACCCCCCCCTAATTTATCTAAAACATAATTTTTTTGTTGTATTCTAGTGCTTCTATAAACCACTAGCAAAATATTCAAGATGGCCGCCATTTCGATTTTTCATGGTAATCGCTTATATATTGAAAAGGAAAGCTTCTATCAGCTATAAAAAAGAAACGGACAAACTCAAAGCTCTGCACAAAGAGACGAATGATTGTGCATTGTTTGGAAAATCAAGTATCTAGCATTGTGCTAGCTGTTCGTGACACAGATGTCCTGGTATTACTGCTTGCACATTTCAACAAAATACCCAGTAACAAGATTTGGTTGAAGGCAGGAACAGCTGCAAACAGGAAGTATATTCCTGTACATACAATTGTGGAACGGCTTGGTTATAATAACGATAAGATGGAATCCCTTACAGCATTTCACGCCATCACTGGTCCGTAGTGTCACAACTTCATACTTCTTCGGACATGGAAAGAAAACTAGTTGTAAAGTGTTTCAAAGAACACTATCATCTTCTGGAAAGTCTAGGTCACGGTGAACTCGATGACGCGACAGCGAAGAACGCTGAATGATTTATTTGTAAGCTGTACAATGTACCCCACGTTCAAACCGTCAACAAGGCACGTGAAATTATGTTTTTGAAGTGTAGTGCTTCAGAGTCTCTTCCTTCAACTGGTGATGCCTTATCGTTCCACATACAAAGAGCTCACTACCAAGCAGCTGTATGGCTTCAAGCAAATGAGCAATATCCAGTACTACCTCAACCAGAGACGATGGGATGGAAGATGGAAGGTGCCTCACTGGGGCCAACGTTGGTGTTCTTATCCCCAGTCCTAGACTCATGTGTGCAACTGATCCCCTGTAACTGCGTCAAGAGATGCATGAGTGCACGGTGCAACTGCAAAACATCACTGCTGCGTTGTACAGCAGCATGCAAATGAAGAAGTGGGGATCACGAATGAAGCAATGTGCCTAACAGTGACACAATGTAAAATACTTTTCCACTTGTTATATGACATAAAACGGTTGTTCATTTTCAAAGTTTGAGAGCTATTTTGGATTTATGTTAGTTTTTTACTTGAGTAAAAATAAAATCAATGAAATAATTAATATACTAAAGGCTTTCCTTTTCAATATATAACCAATTATTTTGAAAAATCGAAATGGCGGCCATCTTGAATATTTTGCTAGTGGCTTATAGAAACATTAAAATACAAAAATAAAAATGTTTTTAGATAGATTTGGGGTTGGCTCATTGGAATCGACTCGTGAACTTGGAGAAGCAATTTTAGACGTTCCGATTCTGTACGAGCCTACTCATTTATTGTAAAGTCTATGGAACTGTTTAATAAAGTGTGAGTTGAAGGTAGGAGTGTACAATACAAAATTTGTTTTCTTTGATCGACACTTTAAATAGAACCAATTAATATCATAATTTATTAATAAACGTGTTAAATAAATTAAAAAATCGTCTTAATAGTGGCATCTTTTAATTTTACATCTATTTTCACATTTTAGTTTTACATCTATGCTATATTTCAGCATAATGGAAAGACAATTGCAAATTTCAAATAAATTCGGAAATTAGTCAAGTATGACCAGTCACTCCAAAGTTAAGGGACCATCATCTTGATCCTACAAACACCCAGAAAATGAAGGTTAAATTGGCTGCCCAAATGTCGAGTCGAACTGTGTCTGCAGGTAAAAACATAACCTTCAAAGGAATAGCTCGTAAAATGTTCATATTTTTGTATCTAGCAGCTGTATATATATTAAGCGAAGTATTTAACTATTTAAAAATAATACTTTGATATCTTCAACATACTTTGATTTAATAATAATATTTTTCAAATCCTCATAATAATATAAAAATCGTTACTTATATTCTATATATTGTTTTTGAATATGTCGCAAACGTTAATTACAAATTTAGTTATTACCTTATCCGACAGCGCAATAGAAATATTATAATATTATACTATTCTGATGTACTTCAGTTTTCAAAGATGTTATATTTCTCAATAATTTTTTATTTTCTAGGAATTACGGCGATGGTGAAAAAGGCTGATATGTCGTCCGAAGATATTGATGCTGCAAGATTTTTGCGTGAAGTCAACGATCTGTTTCATAATATATTAAACTCGTCATCCCTTGCCGTCCACGAGCACAAGTCACCGGCAACATTGGACAACAAAGACCCGAACTAGACCAATTTCATTTTAATATTTTTCCAACGAGGTTTTTTGACGATCATCAACCATTTTCATGTAGTTCTCAACCGAAGTTTTGATAAAGGCTTCCGGTTTGTCTGCCAAGAATGTCTTGAGATATTTACTCAGTTGTTTGTTTGGTTCATGTTATGGTTTAAGTAAATACGCTGATCAAATGATTGCATTTGTATGTCATGTCTAAAAAGTGTTAGCTCCTAAGAAATATTCATCACAAAAAGATTTTTAAAATTCTGTTTCTCAGTCAAAAGTATCCATTTTTCCGTTTAGCAGTGAATACAAAGTGTTGTTAATTTAGTCCTTTCAACATACACAAATGATTTTTTCGTCGCAAACGAACTTTAATTAAGGAAAACAGTTCATTAACATTTAATTAATGAAAATAATTGTTGTTCATTAATTTCTCCCGTCTTTATCGAGAACATGTTTTCAACTATTCAATCAAAGGGCGGCTGCAACTCCAATCCCACAGTCACACAAGCTCGTTCTGCTCTGAGAGCCATTACTTGTAACCATCTCATCGAGTCCAGCTCTTCAGGGAAGAATTGCGAGTCTGTTGTGATGAGCTTTCTGCTTTCTCGTCTTCCCTCTCCTGATTCTGGCGACGACGATGTAAATGCCTCAACTTCACAAGGTGTTGTCCCTCTCTGTAACCTTGTAAAGATGACGATCTCCTCTCTGCCGATGTCAACGACCAACCGGAGCTAGACTGTGTAGATCTAAAACAAGCGGAAGAGCACAAAGTGGACCTGGACGAAGACGAAAGCGATGCATACGCCTATGTCGCAGGTTATCATCTAAAGCGAAAAGTCAAGTGCTTGGCGTGCATTAGTTTGCTTACTCAATCAAACCCCAGTTCTTCTTTTATTAAACATAAAACCTTTTCTAATTGTACACTATAATTGATCCAATAAATAGTGTGGGTAATGATGTAAGAATCCTCGAATGCAACATTTTTCCGGTGCTTGAGAAACAATGCCATCAACTCAGGATGCCTGAATATTTAATCAACTCATGTGATATAAAGTCATTGTTTTATTATGAACTCATTCGTATTTCTTGTCGTTTTCATGTCCAACTCACCCTACTACACTCTTTTGTTAATTTATTTATCAAAGTGTTTTGTACCAGAAAGAACGAAAAGATGAAGGAGCACAAAAGACAGAGCTTGAAAAGTTCGCAAAGCTTGTAAAGTAATCGTATTTGTTCTATTTGTTATTTCAGCGCATTCAATTACTACAGCATATATTTCAATTACTTACATATACATTTCAGATATTTGTTTTGCAGAAATTTAGTTATTTCAGATATTGTTTACGGTGATAATACATCTACTTAGCAATTTTTCAATTCATATTTAAACCTAAAAAATTGTTAAAATTTACTTTAAATATTGTTTACATTGAAATATATATTTAGCCATTTTAATACATTATGTATACGTATATATAGTATATTTGTAGAATTGTAGAATGAAATTTTAGATTTTTTTAATCTAGATAAGTTCTGCAGTGATATATATTTACACATTTTAGTATATAGCAAATTAATGTATATATTATGTATCGGTATGTATATTTATTACAGCAAAACAAATACAAAAGTTTTACTCTAGGATTGTGATTACATTTTAATAACTGATATCTAATGTATGACTTTTTTATATTTTTTATTAATTTTATATTTTTATTAAATTATATACTACTCATAGAAATGAAGACAAAAATTAGTGTAATTTTAAAAATCTTCCACTTGCATTTTTATGGATTATTTATAGCTAGAAATATTAAGGTAATTTTTTAACGCAGTATACGATAAAAATATTATTAATTTTAGTGTAGTTTTTAATTTGCGTAGAGTTGAGCCTCTGTGTTATACGTACTCTATGGTATATAGTATATTTAAGTATACATTATATAATACAGGTTGGGCCACAACTAGTAACTATGCTATTAACCAAAATTAATACTAAAGAAAATATACCTAGTGAATCTAAATCTATTAATAGAATTTGGAAATTACTGAACATATTTAGAATTTCTGAGAAAAATTAAAATTAAAAGTATTATTTATATTTTCATTAACGTTAATTTTGCAGACTAATTTTATTAAAAATATTAATTAGGTAACTGCCAAAAATCAATGAAACGAATCACCTGAACTAGCTTTTTTATAGAATCCCAAAAAACGGAAGGCAATGTTCTCCCCCAAAAGCTCGCCTTTGTAGGTGCGATTGGGGTGTATTGGTGGGGCCTTTACTGTACTGTTGGTTCTGAGTAAATATTCGGCCCAAGCCTGAGCTTTATCAGACATTTCCTGAGAGGGTTGGAGCGAATTCAATAATTAATATTGCACCAGAGGGAAGTATATAAGATAGTTTTGGGCAGCGGATTTTATTAAATTGATAAAGCGTTAGTTTGAATGTGAAATGAAATATATTTTGGTATTTTATTATATTTTCAGATTATTTTTAATATAAAAAGCAAAATATTTATACTATATAACATTATAAACAAACTCTTAGACACTTGCTTTGGAAGTATAACATGAGGTCGAGAAGGAGTTAATTATTTTATAGAATTTACCTCCCAAAAGTATAAAATAAGATTCTCGTTTTTTACTACACAGAAATGCTTCCATTCATATTTGATGAAGAGTCAGATTTGTCTTACACAAAACATAATATATTTACTGTTTTCTCTAACACCTCAACGGCCCCAATCCAATTGACAATAATATGTCATCCTTCGTCTTGATTGTATATTGTATCACTTCGATCTTTTTTAGTTTATACAATTCAAGTGCCGACATTCTAAAAAGCTTTTACTAAATACAATCTTCTTGACAATCTTCCATTGTTCAAATTAAAATAATTTCGAGTTTATTTATTGATGAAAATCATGTCGTATTTATCAATCAATTAAATAGACTGATCATATCTAACTTACGCCGTTGAGAGTGAGGGGTTTAGCAGAGTGCAAGCTCCGGAGTTCATTATGTCGTGCCAAAACTTCTGCAGTGAAAGTTTTCATATTCTTTGGAACTGAACCATTCTTCTGAAGCTTGCAGGCCTCCTGAAACAGAATAAAGAAACATTCAGATTATATGAATTTAAAATACAGGGATTAATTAACGATTGTGTCGATCACTTGATTTCTTAAGTTGGGGAGAGGAGGATAATATCTTTAATAGTTTCGCGAATTTATTTAATGTTCATTTTTTATCATAAAATTGTTTTTACCCGCGGACTATCTTTGATGTAACTGAATTTTGTACCCTGAGAATTTTAAAAGTCTGTATTTTTATTTTCATATTCTATTTTCAACCATATTTCATGACTACATCTACATATTTTGTCCAATTAATAATTTAGTTATAATTAAATAATATAATTACTTAAATAAAAAAGTTACTCCTTGCATTATCTTTGGGATAACTGAGTTACTCCAGGGCCAAAGACAAAGGTTATTTACTCAGGAAAAAATCCTTAACTTCGGAATTTTTCACTGATAGACTCTGAAAATAGTCCATGCGCAGATTCTTTGCATTTCTGAGTACTCTAGATCTTAGCATTTTCAAAATTCAAGATGGCCACCAAATCACATTATTGGCTATAACTTTTGAACCATACCACAAAGAATCATAAATTTTGGTATCTAAGATAGTGTTTTTCGAGTCAAGGAATCCAATTTTGATTTTCAAATAATCATTCAACAACCCCACATGGTCACAATCCAAGAAGGCAGCTAATGCGGCGACAAAATTAGGAATATTTTGCTAGAATTTGAGAACTGTCTATACTACACCTAATTTTTATTTTGTATTTAGACTGGTTTGCATAATTAATGGTCTTTTTGTCCATACCAACTCTATAATTTTGCCCCTATTAGAGCTAAAGAAAAATCAGTCAGCCCACATATTAATTCAGTTCACATGAATTGATTGATTTTTCAATATTTTATCTCCGCCCAATCGTCGTGAACCAAGAGTTAAACAATATGGCTGACATGGAAAACTTACTGGCTAATCTTTCTACTAAAAGTCGAACGACGAAGACTTGGACCGAGCTAGTAATTAAGCCCACACTGCTCATTATGCAGTTTATTCAAGCAATTCATGAGCCTGACTATGCCCTCCTGATCGTCACAATGAACAAAGATGCTTCCATAATTGTTTGCTGCTCACAAACACAACTATGCTCGATATGGTCTTTCCTTGGCGTTGAGCAGATTTTCCATCACAACGAAGGGCTGTGGAATGGTAATACATCTGACCAATTCATTGAAAGGACATGAATGGAGCGATGTCATTGGCAACGTGGTCCTACAGTCAAAATGCACTGATGGGGAACCTCCAAATGATGACTTATGAAGTCCAGCATGCCAAAGTTGAAGCACAAAGAAAAGACAAACGGACGGATAAATAGTGACACAGGCGATCTAAAGAAAACTGTTACAGTTGAAACGTCTGTCAGGGTGTGGTGACAACCCTCTCTCACTGTGAAGATATGTGTCGCAAACAAACTCAACAGGGCCGAAGCTCATTTGGTACTGGACAGGTACAATAACTACCCTTCCAAGTGCAGCACATGGGTTGCCCGAATCCGAAAACTTTCGAAAACTCTTCTGATCCCAACAAGAGATGCTTTTTGAAATGTGTAGCCAGCGAGTTACAGCTGAGCCACCTCATCGTGGAGCTCATAATGACTGACCAAGAATTCTTCGACAACGTGACATAAATAAATGTTAAAGAATTTTTCCATTCTAGTACTAACTTGGTCTTGTGTAAACCACATTGAATATTAAAACTTATTACGGTTTGTTCTTTGTTATGATCGATGTAGGTGTCGCAGAAGTAACCGTCGAACTTTAAAACTGAAACATTGTAATCCAAAATAGTATATATTCAAATTGAAAAACCCGTTAGTTAAACTGTAAAAATCGACATAGATTGTCACAATAAGAATAAAGAATTGGCGCATATATAATCTAAGTACTAAAGCAGTTTCCTGTCAATTTATGTGTGAATCATGCCTCGACTTACACCTCAACAGCGAATTTTTTTATTAAGCAACTGTAATGCGCAATTATAATGAAGAATTTATTTAACCCTTTACGTCAGATGGCTGTATGGGGAATTGTGAAAGTTAAGGTTTTTAAACAACAAATTAGATCTTTTGATTAATTGCGACAGCGTATCATTGATGCATTCAAAATATTTGATGATAATTTTTGCACGGAAATATGTCCCTCAATTCATGGACGAATTGAAGAGTGTGCGGCCCAAAATGGTGGACATTTTAAAAAGCATCGCACATAAACTAACTTAAATACTATTGTAACTCATATTAACGGATGTAATCACTAATCATGACATATTTAAATATACTATTTTGGATTAAAATGTTTCAGTTTTTAAGTTCGACGGTTACTTCTGGGACAACCTGTGTAAGAATGTTGCCATACTAGTAATAAATGGGCCTTGTATAAATCCCGCATTGTTTTTACAATGTATTCCAGTTCATAAAGTCCAGTTTATTTATATAGTTTACTTCATATATAAAAATTATTATTAAAACGTATTATTGTCTGTTCTTCTTGCAATAATCTTGTGTAATCTGCACACTGCCATAATTTAAATCCAGTCAGATCAATACTAATTTTCTCATTAAGTTAAATTTGTGTGCTTCTCATGATCTGGAAATTCAAACAAATATTTGAACATCAAAAATGGATTACTTGACTCGAAAAACCTTCTTCTAGATACCAAAATAATGATTTTATGTGGCATGGTTCAAAATTTATAGCCAATAATTTGATTTGGAAGCCATTTTTTCAACATCGAAAGGATTCGTTTACTACATGTTCTAGAGTACTCAAAAATGCAAAGAAACGATTGTTTCCAGACATTGTAAGGATTTCAGATAAATCTCCCAGTGCCTCTGGACTAAAAGGGCTTATTGGTCAATCCATGATGCAATGGTGTTAAAATTAAAAAGGAATTTTCTTGAAAAAGGCCATAATATAATCATGAACAACAGGTTAAAACTAGCTCCACACTAACTGTACTCATTCAGACTATGCTCATTGGAAAAATAAAATAAAATCGTCGAGCCATCCCAACCATTGTCAAAAGTTTTACAAGAAGAAAAAATTTGCCAAATACTATAAATCAGGTGACCACATTTTAATCAGTTTCTCGGAAAAGAGAAAACATCGGTCTTATACTACTCCCTACTCTGCACAGATCTGCCAATACGACTGCCAATACGACTGCTAATCGTAGAGTACTACAACAAAACAGAAGCCAGAATTGACATGATGGACAGAAAAATCAACTACTATTCTTGTGGCGCATATGTTTTCGCTGGACCTGATGTTTTTCTCTAATTTCATGGATATTGCTTAACTTCTATCGCGACACAATTCAACGCCTGGATCATTTCGTTATGCTTTTTTCTTGGATTGAAGCTACCAACTCGTCAATGAGACAATCCGTTCCCGTATGGCTCTACATCTACCAAATCTAGTGATGGTGCAGTGAAACTCGTCGGTTATCAACGCCCAGTTCCTGCTCAGGGACCAGCAGAACATCTATGACGTGGAAGGTGTACTTCATATAAGACAGATCCTCGGATACTAAAACTGCTCAACGATGTGTCACATGTGCGTGCTGCATTCGTATGCATCAAGTATTCAGAAAAAGTGATCAATGCCGCAAATGTCTTTTGTAGAATAACATTTTCGCAAAAGTAACAATTACAAACTATTATTATTTCATGTTCCATATAGCCGCACATGTATAGCTTTTTTAATGAATACCAGAGCTCACAAGTATATTTAAGGATGAAGAATGTTTTGTATAAAAAAGTTGATTATCTTTCAATATATAAATAAATATATTTTCAAGTACAGGTAGTAAATAATCTGATTCAAATAATCCGATAAGATATTCAAATTTAATATAATTCAATTCACAATAAATATTATCTAAAATGCAAAAAGTACCATAAATTGGGTTAGCTCTTCGTAGAACATATTATAATAATTCAATTCACAATATTTTATTTTAATATAATTGTTTTAATTAAATTAAATGTTCAATAATTAATAAAATGGGATACTTTCTAGCTTAAATAGCTCCAATTCAATAGATGTTTAGAAAATAAGTGTAGATAAACTATAAGTTTGAAATTAGTTATTTATAAAATTACAATTTTAATAGTAATAGAGAGGTCACCGTTTATCTACCAAGCAGAGCCACTCACAGACCGGTTTCGACCTTAGGGGGTCAATCAGTGCAAGTTATACTCGAACCAGCAACCAAACGATCCACGGAGCCAGTAGCCGAGTGTTTGGGACCTTGTAACGAGGAACGATTTGTTGCTAGTTCGAGTCTGATGAAACAAAATGGTCGAAATCGGTCTGTGATTGACTTTGCATGGTTGAAAAATTGTGACTTTTCTCACCTGCAAGGTACAACCCGCCATAGCTCCATAATTGCCGGAGCAAGATAAGTTCCTTTATATGCATATTTTATACATACTATGTTCAAATATTTACACTATATTGGTTAATTAGTTATAGTGAATATGATGAAAGAGGCAGTCAATTCACTTACCAATTTCAAAATAAAATTTCTGCGACGTTTATCGAGTGAAATGTTAAAAAGCTTGTTATATAGAGTCATAAGTCATATCAGGGTTGTTATGTAGATTTTATAGTTGTATTGATTAATTAATTAATTCATTCATTTATTCCTTCATTCATTTTGTATCTAAATATGTGAACAAATTTGTAAAATGGGAGGTTAAGTTTTTGATAATTATAATTTAATAATACACTTTGATTAAATATTATACATTACCTTTGATTAATAATTATTTTTTCTTATAGGTTAGGAGGGAAGTCTGGACCCAACAAAGGATCCTCTGCTAGTTAAATTCTGGAGAATGAGAATGTAGATTCATGGTATATAAGGAGTTGTGTGAGTTGTTGATTTCTTTCTCACTTCTTGTGAGCTCTCTGAAGGTTGTCTCTTGGTTGGTCTACTATTCTACTCCCTCTACTACAATGACGTTTTCTGCCGGCTATATTATCGAGGCGGTGTTTCAGCCTGTACTCCCGCTCATCATGGTGGGTGCTCCCCGCTGTGTGCAGTCTCAGGAGAAATTTCTCCACTTTATTGACGTCAAATCTTCTACGGGCTCAACTCTGCTGTTCACAACCCCATCTTCACAAATCCCAAGAGTCCGGTCAACGATAAAGTCCTCGGCTATACCCAGATTATGTTACCGTATGGTGACGAAAAGTGGGATCATCTCGCCTCTAACATTGAATTGGTGGTGACAGAGGCATTGTTGAAGCTGTCCGCATTTCTCTCCAACCCGAAGCAGGCTCCGGGGCTTCCAACATCTCTGAGAGATATTTTCCTGGGCAGTCCTAGATTGCTTCAACGTTTCGGGAGAATGCAGACATTTACTGGGCAAAGCTGGGACGCAATGCTACTGGATTCGATCGGATTGGCAATTCTATGCAGGTCAAGTGCGTGGAAGAATCCGTTTCTACTACGTTAAATACATTGTCTTATAGAGTTTATGATTGAATAATAGTTTTTCCACAATTGCATTCGGTGTAGGTTTCTCCCAAAAGTCCATATCCGCATAGCCAAAGGCAGAGAATATCGGGTGCGTATTGTTTCGCAAAGTCTGAAGCCACGCAATATATCGGGAGCCACCATTTGGATGAGAATTTAACTAGAAAGATGCGCGCGGAAATTTAACATTTAAAGCTGCGCGAAAAATGTAACATGGAAAAGTGCGGAACATATTGTGACATGTAAAGTTGCGGAGATAAAGTTTTACAGGAGTCGGGTGGGGGGGGGGGCTTTGTTCGAATAAAGAATCCTTTGTTCGGTCAAGACCTCCTCCTATCCTACTACTCGAACAGTTACCAACAATTTGTCTACAGTTATCAACAATTTATTTACAGTTATCAACAATTTCAACATATTTACCAACAATTTCTCCACTGTTAGTTAAATTTCCGCACACATCCAACAATTTCATTAGTTTCTTGTTTTAATATTGTTTTATTGTGTCAGGGATGGAAATTTACCTTTTCCTGAAATGCCATTAGTAGAGTAATATGTTTGTTTTTTCTAGGGCCGGCGAAAAATTTTGAAATAAAGGGATCCAGGTAAAAGGGGGGGGGGGGGGGCTATAGTTTAAATATTTACATAATATAAAAAAGTTATGACCATTAACATAAACTTTTTAATTCAGAAAAATTGTGTTCAATGGTTGTTTTTTAGTTTGTATACATATTTAATTTAGTTATAATTATAACCACGGATGGAGACAACTAAAATTAATCTGAGTTTAAATTAAAGTTGTAAAATAGCATTTAGATATGTTCGCAAGGATATGGAATGATTCTGTAATTCGTCCATATTTTAAAAGAGTCCAAATAATTTGAAACGATTGTCGATGGCATTATAGATAAAAGTGTTTTCAATAGCATGCAAGTTCAGAGAAGGGGACGTCTTCTTTCTGTGAATATTTAAAATTGCTACACTATATCAAAGCATTCAGATGTCATTGTGGACCGTAAGTAGTTTTTAAGAAGTCTGATCACAGAAAAGGAATGTTGTGAAACTGCGTCTGTGTCTTGTCTTACTAGCAGCAGACGAACAACCTCTACCTCGCTTATCGCAGATCGGTCAGCGGCTGTTGTAGATTTCATAAATCGAAGAATGTCGGCGAACTGTAATTCCTCTGATTTCCTGCCGTCTTGTTCATCCTACAATTCAGTTCATAGCATTTTTGAAACAATGGTAACTGACTTCAACCTGGAGAAGCCACATCGGTGGAACACATTTGTTCAATTTCAGAAGATGTGTTTTCCTTGACAAAATTATTTTGTATGTAGTTCATCAAAATGACTCAATTGATCGATAGATCCTGAATCGAGTTTGATTTAGCCTGCCTTCAATGTCACGCGTAGCGAGATCAATATCTTCAACTAATTTTGTCGGTACCAAACCTTAACTACCATGGTGAAATCCATCACTGCCATCTTCATATCTGCACGGTCATTTTCGCTTTCTGGAAGGACACGATCGTACCCATCCAGTGCATCTAACTTTAATTTATTCTGTTTTAAGATATAAAAGTTGTATGTCTATAAATTAATAAGCATTTTTATGCATATTCGTATTGGTACCTCCGTGTTTTTGAATAACTAATCTAAATTTATACAACATCTGTAATTTAATATTAATGTTAAACGTGTGATATAAAAAGGCGTATAATAAACTCTCTGAAATGCCGTAAACCTAATTTGTGTAATTAACAATTCCAATATTCAACGAATAAATACATCAAGAACTTTAATTAACGTTATCATTATCGAAGATAATTATGTATCTGCTAAGATATCTCAGAGTATCGGTTACACGTGAAAACTTTTTGGTTTTAAAAATTCTTTTTTTCGTGTCGAAGGTATTTATTTTCGATACGATTCAAACACTGATTCTATGTAATAAAAGAAAAAAGGAAAAATTATCGATTTTTTTATAAATTACTTTATCGATCAGTTAAAAAACAAAAAATAACGGTTCTGCAAAGAAAGAATTACAATTGGATGCATTTTGTTTATAGCTTATATAATATTTTTCTAGATTATTTGTTTGGATTGGATTATATTACTGAATTACACAATTATTAGTTATAATTAAAATACTAAATACAATAATCCTAACTCTAATTTTAAACTGAAATAACATTTTTTGACATAATTGATTTACAAATCTCAGAATTCGCATAAGATTACACTACGTTAAAATATCACGTTTTAATTAATAAAAATAATAACCGCTACAGATTATCGTAAAGTTAAAATAATAAGTCGATACAAAAAATCTTAGTCCGGGATACTAGACGGTTTCAATGAAAAAGTTTGGTGCAAAAGGTTTGATACTTTTATCAAGTAATATGATCCATGGGATAAGTCTAAGTTGCAGAAATTATACATTATTTTTTATGAGCATTTTTAGTGTTTTTCCGTTTTAAAGAATAGGAGAAAATGTTATGGTTTCCACCAAATTTTCATGAAAAGACATATTTTAAAAAATAATGATGTTATTCCACATAAATTATTAGTTTAGTAGTTTTTCAAACAATTTAAACACAAAGCATAGAATAATCACACTTTTCATATATTAGCACACCACATGTAATAAAATTGAAATTAATAAATCAACAATTGTCAATTTCAGAAATGCAAAATGTACAACTTCTGAGATTTGTGACTGGACAACAGGGTGTGGACCCATCCTCCCAGGTCGTATAGTCATCTATCTCTGCGTACCATCGATCAGTAACTTGATCCCCTGAAGTTAATTGAGTTTAGAAACTAGGAATTAATTTACATAACTGATCTTAAGGTTAAGTACGGATTTTCGATTAACTTAACCCAACTCGGTTATTATGACCGAGAGAGCAGCAATGTTTTCCAAATTAAACAACCGGATTATGTTAGCGGCTGTATCAACAGAGTCAACTTTTCCCGTCCCTACTTTTTACGGTTTCTGTATGACCCGATCAGTTATTACTAAAACACGGAATGCTGCACGGAATACAAAAAATTACTAAAATACGGAAATCTGTACATTATTTTGACAAATCTTAGTAAAACCCGGAATTCGCGCGTAATACCATATTAAACATTTCACGTCTTTAAAAATTTTCACCAACGTTCATCGAGATTTAAATATTGCATAATACTGTTAAACACCAATTTCAATAGTATAACAATGCAATCGGGTCCGTCAAAGTTTACTGAGTAACAATTTTCAACCAATATATGCTGAATAATACTGTTATACACCATTTTTGGTAATAAAACCTGGTGATCGGGTCCACTTGTAAAACGGTCACTCATTTTTGGGCCTGATCACAAGATTATATTGTTGGATACATAAAAACTTTATGCAGTATATCTTTATCAAAGGAATATATATTATTGTAAATAATACCAAAAAAACTTGTATATGATAATTTTGCTTTTGCATTTTCTTATTTTTTAATTCCGTATTCCACCTTATGGTAAATAATTATTTTGATCGGGTCACCTGATCACTGTTAGTTCTTTTTGATTTTTGTTTCTTTGTTTTTCCGATGAAGCTGCACGGTGTTTGCATTGTATTTAAAAGTTTTCCAATTATTTCAGTGATTATTTTCCTGCTTTCGTTCATATTTCATTATAAAATTGTAGATTTAGAATACTTATCGGGTCATATAGTCCGGGTTTTAATCAAAATGTTTGATGCAAGTAATATGATTCATGGGATGGATGATCAATTATGTAAATCTTAAGTTGCAGAAATTGTACATTACCTTTTTTATGAGCATTTTAGTGTTTTTCTATATTAAAGAATAGGAGACATTGTTATGGTTTTCACCCAACTTTTCAATAAATTGATGCATATCATATGAGTTCCCGATAAGTCAAACTAATTATTTTCTAAAAACATTTGAATATTGGTTCTCAAGCTAAAATATGCCTAAAATACGCTTTAGTACTAATAGTAATAAGTTTCTGAAAAATGATTAGTATGACTTTTAAATGTAATAATAAATAATAATAAAGAAATACTTTTAAAGAGGAATATATAATAATAAAATACACTAATATTACTAGGGTACAAAAGTACAGGTAAGTACATAGTATAGTAAATGCATATACATGTGTACATAAATTCATAAGAGTTAAGGTATTATATTTTTAATATGGTAAAAGATTAATACTAAATAAGTATTAAAAAAATATACTAGATATCCAAAATTACAGGTAATAAATTTAGGATGATAAAAAGTATTCATATAAAATAAAATAGTAGGTTAACAAAAAAGAGTGGATAAACATAGATCTTGAAGTTGTTATTACATAGAAAGGAAAGATTGTCTAAAGGATAATGTTCGGCAGAAAATGTCGTTGGTCTGTCCACCGCTTCGTGTGCCATAGTGATTATCTGTTGTGTTTTCAAGTCCATTATGCAGAAGACGATCTTTATTGATAATAATTTTATCAATGTATTTTTAAAATCTGTTTTGGTATTGTGAATTTACAATCTGGCGTAGTTTTTCCTTGTCTATTGATGAGATCTTTGCGTAGAAATTAATTAGTTTCCTCAGTTTTTTCTTATCCTTCATCAGAAGACCACAACCCCATACTTCGCAAGCATAGATTATATTTGGTACAACTATGGAGTTAAAGATATTCACTTTTGTTTTATGGTTAATATATGGAAGAATTTTTGAAAGACATTTTATAATGAAGTTAACTTTAATAACAACAGAATCAATATGTTTTGTCCATTTTAGGTCATCGGAGATTAATTATAATGCCAAGATATTTTACTCTCTTTACGTTGGGAATATTTTATCGTTTATTATGAAATTTTCAGTAATTGTAGAAATTGTCCCTGTAATATGTAAAAAACATTTAGATGAACAAAATGAAATGCATCAATTTATTCAAAAGTGTGAATAACATCTTTATTTTCATTAAAATGTGTCTTTTCATGAAAATTTGGTGAAAATCATAAAATTTTCTCCTATTCTTTAAAACGGAAAAACACTTAAATGCACATAAAAAAATAACGTACAATTTCTGCAACTTAAGGCTTACATATTTGATCATCCATAGATCATATTACTTGATAAAAGTGTCTAACCTTTTGCACCAAACATTTCATTAAAACCATCTGGTATCCCGGACTAATACGGAATCCTCAAAAATATAGGGACCAACTTTTCTTCTTATCCTTTACATTCACATTTCAAAAAGAGTCTTGGAGTTTTTCATCGATATTTTATAAAGGGATTTCACAGTTTCGGTTATCTATCCGGAGGGTGTAAAGGAATGAAAATTTTAAAAAGGTGTAGCTGATTATGTAGAATAAAATAAAGATAGAATTAAGTTTTCATCTAAGATGAGTTATATAATGATAAATTCCTACTTAGAGTAAATTTTCTTAGTATTCTTAGTATGCGCCAATTTTAAATTTGCTGATTCCACTCTATATCTTGTAACGTCATAAATTTTGAAATTAATGAAAATGTATAAAACTATATTTTAAAATTGTCAAAGGTAATTTAATGCGTTTAATTAAAATATGCTGGATACCACTCTCAAAATCTAATAAGCATGTTTCATTGAATATTATTTTTGAAATAAAACAAATTTGTGAATCAATCAAAATAAAAGGAATATTATATATTAATGTTCAACAAAGAATAAAAAGTGTATAGTAATAATTTGTTTTTCAATTTCACCAATTCAACAATATTGAGATTCATTCATATATTTTTTAAAATGCATATTTACAGAATTCTGTACAAACGAGCGCCATTTAAAAAATTATTTTGCATAATAGAAAATGCATAATAGCTAATGTATAGATTACTTATGCCTTAATTTTTTTGAATAGAATAAGTAGCTATTTATTTATAAAGAATAAAGGGTAGAGTCGTGTTCTTTTTATTGAAAAACTCAACAATAGTGTAACGAAGAATACTTGGCTTGAATTCGGTGCAACAGAAATACTTGCATTGTGTGAGGGTATACTGATACAGCTGTAGCTAGCTGGAAGGTTAAAACCTGCAGTGTCGATTCATTCCTACAAATGCACTAGATTACATTTATACATTTAAATAAATTAATACATTTTTTTTCATTTTACACAAAATTAAAAAAAACACTGCAAAAAGTCCAATTATTATAATTTTATATCGTGTTTAAACTAAGATCCGAGCTTTTATGACGACCAACTGGGTCACATAATCGTTTGCATCTTTAGAACATGTTAAGTCAGCAATTATATAGTTATATGATTAAATTTGCTAAAATTGGAGAAAGAAAACTTTCAATATATAGCAACCAACATTTTTTATAAAAAATTTCATTAAAAACAAAGAAACTAATTTTGCACTAAATTATATATGATCAATAATTAGCCGGAAAACAATGAACTTTTATCACAATATTGTAGTCTAAAAGATCTATCAGGAGGATCAAGAGCAACATTAGAATGAAATTAGGGTACTATTTATAATGAAAGATTTTTGTCTGACTGTGGGGTGTTCTCTCGATTTATAATTTTCTTTCTCCTCACATTGGTTGTCAGTAATTGATTGCCATTCGTGACCGGTTATTTAGATTCAAAAGTTGCTTCATAAATTATTTATAACTTTAATTGTCTACTACTTATGAATACTCACTCAATGTTAATATTAGTGAGTCCGTTGATGTTTATCAGTTAAAATCAGGCTTTCTAATATAATATGATCTTAGCATTTTATTCTTCCATGATTATGTGACCGAGTTGTTCATGAAAGCCTGGATCTTAGTTTAATCATAGAGTAATTGTACATAGAGTTTCAACTCTTATTGATTTCATATGCATTGCATTGTAAATTTTTTCTCGATGGAAAATCGTTGTATTTTTATGAAGTTTGCATAAATGGGTAGACGAAGAGTAGTATTATATATTTTAATTAAATTCGTTTTTTAGAGAAACTTACTATAATCAAGCAATTTTAAGATACATAATTGTCTGCAAGCCATTTGTATCAAAAACTGTTTCACTTCTATTATTTCTAAAATCTTTATTTTGAAAAAGCTTATGGGTAGACGAAGAGTAGTATTAAACTGTATACAGAATCAATAAGAGTTGAAATTCTATGGTTCAAACATAGCCACTATACTATAATATTGTATTTGTTTTACATATTTGGCCTAAAGTAAAAAATAAAATTATAAATTTATATAAATGTAAAAATTTAGTGCATTTGAATGAATGAATCGACACTGCAGGTTTTAACCTTCCAGCTAGTTACGTATCTGTATACCCCCACACAATAAAAATAATTCTGTTGCGCCGAATTCAAGACACCCCTTCGTTTATCTATTGTTGGGTTTTTCAATATAAAGAATACGACTTTACACTTTAATTTTTTTATAAATAAAAAGCAACTTATCATATTTTAAAATGATTTTTTATAAGTTATTGGAATTATTCATTGTCCAAATTGTATTTATTGTATTATTTTCTACTTTGTTCAAAAACTAAACCATTTCATGTCATGTTCTCGGTGAATTATTAATTGTTGTAAACGATATTCCAATAAATTTCCAATAAATGTCATAACCGATGAGATTTCGTGTTTTCGATTAACATAACCTGGTTCGGATATTTCAACAAACTGGGTTATTATAACCGTGTGAAGTCGATTTTCCACGGAAGCCAAAACCATGATTTTGGCCTGGATCAAAGTTACAGAAAACTACTGGCCAGAGCATATATACCTTGTTCTGCATTCATACAACTTCGAACTTCATCGATCAATAACTACATGCGATAGGAGCCAAAATTTACAAAAAACATGATTGTTTTTGATTAAAATGATTGTAATTTTAATGACTAGTATACAGTTGTTTATTTAGTTATAAAGTAACGTGTGCTCCATAAATAGTGACTCAGGAAACTTACGATCACTTAAAAGTGGTCTAGGAAACTTACGATCACTTAAAAGTGGTCTAGGAAACTTACGATCACTTATAAGTGGCTTATATCATAAGTACTTATAAGGAAATTATAAGTTTCGCAAGTGCTGAATCACTGGGAATCATCGATAATATATTTGGTCCGGGCAGAAAATCATGGTTTTGGCTCTGGCTGAAAATCGTCTTTACCTATAAACAACCTCGATTAATCGGAAACTTAATAGGCAAATTGTAATATGTTTATTCAATATTCAAATCAAGGATAAGAATTTTTTTAAATAAATAACTGTTGATAAAATATTAATTGTTACATCTATTTAAAAATAAACTTTAAAATATCCATTTGAAATACCTATTTATTACACATTCATATTTATTCCATTCATATTTGATGAAGAGTCAGATTTGTCTTACACAAAACATAATATATTTACACTGTTTTCTCAAACACCCCAACGGCACCAATTCTTTTGACAATATGTCATCCTTTGTATTATGTATCACTTTTAGCTTTTATAGTTTATACAATTCAAGTGCCGACATTCTAACTGCCTTTAATAAATACAATCTTCCATTGTTCAAATTAAAATTATTATGAGTTTGTTTATTGATGAAAATCATGTCGTATTTATCAATCAATTGAATAGGGTGATCATATCTAAATTCTGCAGTGAAAGTTTTCATATTCTTTGGAACTGAACAATTCTTCTGAAGCTTGTAGACATCCTGGAAAAGATAAAAGAAACAATGCCATCAAATTATTTTGCTTTATTGATAAAAAATAATATAAAAAGCATTTAAATCAAATTATATGAATTTAAAATACGAGGTCTAACAGTTGTGTAAACCATTT
Organism: Vannuccia rotundouncinata; assembly: GCA_034780395.1. NCBI lineage: Eukaryota > Metazoa > Platyhelminthes > Proseriata > Coelogynoporidae > Vannuccia > Vannuccia rotundouncinata. The sequence continues at coordinate 3,621 of JAUZNC010015760.1, read as the reverse complement.
GATTTCTTATAATTAATATCTTTAATAGTTTTGCGAATTTGGTTAATATCCTTTAAACAATTTTTATTATATTTTTGACGCGCGGATTATCTTTGGTGTAACAAAGTGGTGTACCCCAGACCATTTTACAAGTCTGTATTTTCATTTTCATACTCTATTTTTCAGCCACATTTTAGAACTTATTTACATATTTCTTACATTTCATTAGAAAAAAATACTTTAAAAAAATTACTCCTTGCATTATCTTTGGGATAACTGAGTTACCCCAGGGCCAAAGACACAGGTTATTTACTCAGCAGAATTCCTAACGACGGAATTCCTCCCTGATAGCCTCTGAAAAGGGGGGTTATTTGTCAATCCCTGTAAAAAAGAGGAATTTTCTTGACAAAGGCCATAATATAACCATGAACAACAGGTTAGAACTAGATCCACACTAACTGTGTTCATACAGACTATGCTCATTGGAACAATCAAATCAAATCGTCGTGTTATCCCAAACATTGCCTAAACTTTTACTAGAGGGAAAAATCTGTCAAATACTATAAACCACGTGACCACATTTTAATCAGTTTCTTGGAAAAGAAGAAAAATCGGTCTTATACTACTCCCTACTCTGCACAGAGCTGCCAATACGACTGCTAATATCTAAGCAAAATCGTAGAGGACTACATCCAAACAAAATCCGGACTTGACATGATGGTCAGAAAATCAACTATTCTTGTGGGCGCATTGGTTTTCGCTGGACCTGCTGTTTTTCTCTAATTGTAGTAATCAATGCTTATCGCCGCAAAATTCGACGCCCGAATCGTTTCGTTATGCCTTCTTCTTGGATTGAAGCTACCAACTCGTCAATGAGACAATGAATTCCCGTATGGCTCTACATCTACCAAATCTAGAGATGGTTGCAGCGAAACTCGTCAGTTATCAACGCCCAGTTCCTGCACAGGGACCAGCAGAACATCTAAGACGTGGAAGGTGTACCTCATGGAACAGATCCTCGGACACTAAAACTGCTCAACGACGTGTCACATGTGCTGCATTCGTATGCATCAAGTATTCAGAAAAGTGATCAATGCCGCAAATGTCTTTTGTAGAATAACATTTTCGCAAAAAGAACTATAACGAATTATTATAGTAAGCGTTTGTTATATAATATTGTTTTCATAAAAGAACTACTATTTCATGTTCCATAGCTCAACTGTTTTAATGAATACCAGTGCTTACAAGTATGAAGAATTATATGTAATAAAGTTGAATATCATAAAAAAAAAATTCATATTAATTAAATGTTCAGGCTTAGTAAATAAGCTGATTTGTTAGATGGAGTAACTCAGTTAGTATTATGTATTGGTGATATTTCTGGAGACAATCCGCGAGTTAAAAATAAAAATTTCTAAATGGCTTCTGTTTCTTCCAATTCTCTGACAATTTTAATCAATAACTGAATGTATGCATTTATAATTTTATATATTTAACAATAATATTCTGTCAATCAGGTTGAAAAGAAATGAATTATTCTGGATAAATATATCGGTTGTAGAAAATTACGTTCTAATTCATTTTCGTTTGTTTTTGTGAATTTTGACTAATTTAAATATCGGGGCTGAATATTTTACAGCCATTCAAAAATAATACCCTACATGTTATGTTCACGAATCTGATACAAAGAGTATAACACAAAATGTAAAATTATTCACTTTTGCTTGTTTATATAATTTTATTTTACGTGCAAAACTACTTGACCCACTTTGAGTCTCTGGATCATAGCTCGAGATAATGGTCGAATGTCGCATAGCCCTTGACCCACTTGAACTCTTCATTATTTAAAGAATTATCAGAACAGCGGATCATTACTGTTTAACATTCGACATTCTCGAATCATTACCCTAAGCACACTGGAATGTTTAATCTTATTTATTTATAAATCAAATATTTCACAAGTTGTGCTAACAATCAGACCTAACTGAATTCCTTGACAACCATTTTAAAATCAGAAACCTCACATTTCGATGAAACCTTACTAGAATATCAGAACTCTTCTTTTCATCAAACTGTAATTTTTATTTCCCATTTTGTACAATGATTAATTGTATAATTTATCTCTAAATAATTCAAAAAGTGTTTTAGCTCATACCACTAAAGAAATGATACAATACATTGTGTTAGCTCTTCGTAATTTTCCTGAAATTTTGAATATCATAATTATATTTTATAAGAGAGGTCACCGTTTATCAACCAAGCAGAGCCACTCACAGAACCAGCCACCAAACGATCCACGGCCCGGCACTGGTTCTTACACGGTTTATCGATCGAGCAGCCAGTAGCCGAGTGGTTTGGGGCCTTGTACCTCGGATCGCTAGGTTGCTGGTTCGAGTCTACTTAATTGCACTGATGAGATCCAAAAGGTCGAAACAGTTCTGTGAATAACTTTGCTTTGCAGATAAACTGTGACTTCTCTTATCTTATTCTTACCCGTAAGGTATGACCCTCCATTATCTCTATAATTGCTTGAGACAGGTATGTTCCTTTATAATATATATTCTGTATTTCAATACATTGATTAGTTAGTTATCAAATTCTTTTATGTTTGTGAATCCGCGTCTCTTGAGGTTTGTGTGATTGACAGTTTCAACTTATTTAATCTTTATTGGTTTTAAAGAGTAAAAGATGATTTGATGCAAGGATTTAGGCTATATTTTAAATAGTTTAAATTAATTTTATTTGTATTAATATGCTTAGAGGTAAAAGTTAAAGTTTATTAATAGTGTTTTAATATTGATTTTTAATAATGATTCATGTCATAAATATTGTATTTTTAATTAGGTGGCTCTCTGACACACTACCAAATTGCAAATATTAAATTACAGGTAATACGTAATTAATCATGTGAAGATAATCAGCATGCCCACGTAACACCTCATTCGACACAATATAATTGAACGGTATTGTAGTATTAATAATAGACCGATATATTCAAAACATTCTTATAAATATAACTATTAAAATACTGGTTATATTTAGAGAGTCATAAATCATATAACTGTTGTTATCTGGATCTGAATATGCGAACAAATTTGTAAAAAATTTAATATATAAAATACTCGTATAAATACTCGAATTTAAAAAAGAAAAGATCTTATTCTTCCATGTATAGATCTTGCTTTTGTTGTTATGACACAATTAATTTAAAAAATCGATAAAAATATTACGAAAAAATCAATTATAGTAAATATCTCATATATGCTCAGATTTATTGAGTTACAGATCGAGAGTATAAACTATATTCCCAATTATTGATTTATGGTTGCATAGGAGCATGAATTGAGCAAAAAGTTATTCATTATATTTGATAAAACTAATGTGTTTTGTCTATAGCCTATATAATATTTTGATAGATGATTTGTTTGGATTGAATTATAATACTGAATTATACAATTATTAGTTAAAAATAAAATACCAAATACAATAATCCTAACTCTAACCAACAATTTTTCTAGTTTTAATTATCAGTATTTTTTAATTATTGTTTTAAAAATTTCTCCATAGTTACCAACAATTTCTCCACAGTTACCAACAATTTCTCCACAGTTACCAACAATTTCTCCACAGTTACCAACAATT
>JAUZNC010015749.1:0-27597 GCA_034780395.1 Vannuccia rotundouncinata | reverse complement strand
AATCACAACTCTGGATTTGCCATACACGCTATGCAACATACTTTAGTATAGAAATATTTTAGATGTCCAATCTAGTTCTATATATAATATGCAATATCTATGGTTAAACTATATCGGCCTACTGATTGTTTACCGCCGAATTATTTCAATTGTAAATCAAAATTTATCAATTAGATATACAGTAGACATTATTATATAGATATTAATATTGATTATATAACTATTAATTATTGATAAATCAATTATATTTTATAACTTAATTTATACCAATTCAACTAAATTTCAACTAAACTTAAAAACCTTCCATTTAATATCTATAAAAAAGAGAATTATTTATATAAATTTATATTTCATTGACATTTTCTGATATTGGAATATTTAAATATTGTAAGGACTATAACTTTTTAATTTTGTTGGATTAACTTAATATTTTAACACAATATTTGTGTATATGGGGCATTTATACATTGCATTTTTTGTAAAATTTTTGCATTTTCAGAAAAGGAAGACCTTATATACTATAGTGACCTCATTAATCAAATTTAGTAGACTAAATATTGGACAAAATTTTGTTCTTCAATTATAATTTTTAATATCATTTATGAACATATTATAAATAAATAAAACGTTACAATTTTGTACAAAAACTTTGTTAAACTAACTGTATATTAGACTAATTTTCAGTGTTATAATATTATACTTTTAAGTTTATAAGTAACTATTGTTTGCATCAAAAAATTCGCAACGTCATCTAGTATATTATTTTTCTTTTGAAATTAAATTTAGTTTGTATTGTATCGAATTTATAATTAACGGTTAATTTTATCTCTGCTTTTATTTTACTTTTATTATATACATTGTATTAGATAATATGTATGTCCTACATGCAGCATGTATGATTGATGGTACTTAATTTTGCTGCAGACTGTAGACGGGCTCATGTTGACTACCAACTTCACCGAACGTGGCTGCATTGATGTCTGCCCGCGGCCAATCTGTGATCTGACCAACCTCTATACCTGCGGCTTCAACCAACAGATGAGTAGCGGCCTACAGGGCCGTATTACTGGGGTAATTAGTGAAATACAGAGACAATTCAAAATGGTTCATTCAGAGACTACCTGGAAGGATATGGGTATGGGCAGTGAGCTGCATTGCTGTTCCGGGGATTTATGTAACCACCACTCGGAGACAGAGTTCGCCCACAAGAATATTCGGGAAGATCTCTAGTTAATTAGGTATAGTCTTCGTTTTCTCAAGTTGGTCAGAGAACGTATTTATGTATACACGTATATTTTATTTATAATGTATGCAGTATTTGTAAAGTCTTTTTGTTTCCAATTTCAATGCTTTAGTTGAACATTTTAATTATTAACATTAAACATAACTATATAATATGACTATTTTGAAATAAATTTAGTTTGTTATTTTATTAATTAATTTTTTACATGTAGTTTTTAGATCTAATTGAAATAAACTATACTTGTATATACATTGTATTTTTATTGGTGTTTAAAATTAGTGCGGCAAAATTATAATAAAACTATATTCTTGTAGCCGCCAAAGGTGGTATGAATCGTAATGTAAATTTTTGTAATTAAATATAATTTTTCCAATTTTAATTTTAACGTGCTTTAATATAATTGATTTTTGTAGCCTTATAAAAACTCAATTCATTTCATCTAATTTGAAATTATTTAGATATTAAGTTATTAATTAAACAAATAGGATTCATAATAAATCGAACTCATAATGTTCCAGAACATAAATACAGCCCTTCATGATTATATATAGTATTCAAGCATTTAAGATTAATTTGAATATAATATCGATTTGTTTCTCTGATTTGTTAGCTGGGAATTTTTTTTATGTGACTGTCTTTATTATCTTTTGTTGTGACTCTTACACACTCTATATTAGATATTAAATAAATATTTGAGGTTGTAGAACAAAGTGAGTTTTTAAATAAGATTTTAGGAAAGACCGTAAGGAAGAGGTTAATATAATTTTTTAAAGAAATTACATTTTGCATTTTAAATTAAATAAATTTCATTTTAATTTAGCCGTCATTTTATTCTTTCGAGATTCAACATTTTCTCGATTGATGTATCTTGACTATATACCTTTTTAGCACGTTTCATCTTTCTAAGTAACGATTGTGTTATGTTACTTACTATAGTATACAAAATAAATAGAACCTCTAAATCCACCCCTACCTCCTCCATTCTCTATACCTACAACTACTCTGACACTCATCTCCATTCTATTCGACCACAAAGATGCTATAGTAACGCTGTGGAGTAACTTGTTCAAGCTATGATGCGGCGTTTACTGATTGGCTTAGAGAATATCCTCTCTCAGCTTTATATTATACATCTAGACAGCAACCACGTGGATGTCACCAATTGTGTATGCTAGAATATCGATATTAAATTCCTTGGTGTACAGTAAACCTTCACTAGAAGCTATTTTTTTGAAGACTTCAATATTGTCATTGTCAAAATGTAAGTCACTTTTTAAAAGATTGAATAACTTACTATACAGGCATTATATATATTTTTATTAACCAAACTAGTCTATAAAAGCATAGAGTAACTTAAATCAATAAAATATTTTCATATTATTTTTTCAAAAATATTTTGTTAAAAAGCTATTTATCGAATTTTTAATACCTATATCCTCTTACTTTCAAGCTGATCCATAATGACTTCCCAAGGCATACGCATGAATATGACTCTAGTGACTGTTATTGTGGCACTCTTAGCAGGATACTCTGTCGCTTCCAAGTGCTTCCAATGTCGAAGTGTCTGTTATTCGGCAGCTGACGGTGTACAGAACGAGGCTATAGATAAGCTTAATAGTGGAAGCTGTGGTCCATGTGCCAACGTTGTCATTGATGAAAGTGAAAATAGCATCGAGACCAAGGATTGCGGAGATGCAAGCTGTTTTACCGCCCTGGCAATGATTCGAAAGACTGTAAGTTTTGTTTACCTACTACTTTTCTATACCACTCAGCCATGAAAAATTAATTAAATGTTCATATATTATTTTAGTATTTAATACTCAAGCTTGTCCAATTTAAACGCAGTAATTCAACTTTTAACTAAGGCTGGAACATATTGATTGTATGTATAAACCGTTTAGCATAAATTATATACCAATTTTATACTATAGTTAATGAATTTTATCGATTTGTACAATTTAATGGGTAAGTTGTCTCAGCTAAGTGACCTTTTCCAACATATATTATAATTTTACGACAGACAAATTTTATCGAATAATTAGGTCACTCCAGAGTGAAAAATCATACAAAATCTCTTATTGGTGTCTTGAAGTGGACACTTTCAACAATGTCTTTATTGAGGACATTCAATTTTCTGATAGTACCCTAAGCTGCTTATATTATTGACAAACTTGCAAGTGAAATTTTTACTATGACATTCGTTTCTCAAGAAATCTTCACTAATTCTTTGATTTATAATGTGACTCGTTATATTGACGTCTATATACAAATAGCACGAGAAATGTCTTGAAGGATGAAATTGTCAGTCAATTGTTGACAAAACCTTTATATAGTTTTTGTTTGTGGTGCGAAGTTATATGTATATTTTTTATATTTTGACTAAAAGTGAAGGGAACCTTCGAAGACAAGTAAAGTCGAGATTTTATAACCTTAGTTCGCTTAATAACTGTCCAGAATGTGAACGTTGAAGAATAGGGCTATATAGGGCTAGATCTAGTGAACTCATAATATAGCCCTATCTGGTTCTTCAACGTTCACATTCTAGCCGGCGTGTTAGGCAAAAAACTTTAAGTTGATCATTCAAATTGAAGTAATATGCTTATAATTTCAAATCAACTAATCAAATTGAAGTTTTTTGCCTAACACGATGGCTAGGAATTTTAAATGCTTTAATTTTATATTGCATATCTAGTTTAAAGTATAGATATATAATGTCTATGGTATACCTATTATTTTAACATATATTTTACTCACAAAAAATAAAACTGTATGCGTATAAGTATTCTACTAGGACATGACAACAAGTATGATTTAGGGTGCCCCTTCATCAGATAAATATCAATGTTTATCTCTGAATTATTAAATCAAAAATAGAAAGATAACCATTTTGTTTGTTTGTTTGTTTGTTTGAGTGTATTCGCAAGCTAATATTAATTAACCCAACTTTCACAACTACTGACACAAACATTTTACTTGGCTTTTAGCAAACGTCTATGTTATTATAAATACATTTTCTGTCCCTTTTACACTGACGTACGTTTTTATTGCAGACAGACGATGGTCTCAAACTGACAGTCAACTACACCGAACGTGGCTGCATTCCCACCTGCCCCACAAAACTCTGCGACATGTCGAACCTAGAGTCGTGCAACTTCGCGCCCAAGATGGGCGCCGATATCACCCGGCGCGTTCAGGAGGGTCAGAGCGGTCTCAACTCTGTCTTCAAGTCGGTGAAGCCCGACTGGAAGAACTTGGGCGAGGGTGGTGAACTCCACTGCTGCTCCGGGGATGTTTGTAATTCACAAACTGAGACTGTGCTGGCTCACAAAACCGTTCGTGATGAATTGTAGACTATTAGTTGTCATGCATGCAACATCGCCGTATGCCTTTGATATGTCTTACAAAATAGCAGATCGGGACTTTTCATTATATTGTATTGATAACGATTTAGAAGTGGTGTTTGCTCTCAAAAGATGCAATTAGAAGTGATTTTTGTAATCTTTGGTCTTAATTTTAACTATCCACATTTAAAAACTAACACATATCTATGTAATCCCTGGGAATGCAAAGGATCAACTCAAACTTTGTTAAACAGGCATACTATAATTGTCTAAATCCAATTGATTATCATCATCAATTTTTTTTGCACATTGCTGAGCATTTAATTATAGTCTTCTCAATCATTACAATATCATTGTGGTTTCATTGATTGTTATAGCTGTGTTCAAATATTGTGATGCTTTTTTAAAACAATATGCACCATTCTGTATTTTATAAGCTTTGAAAATTAATTTATTTACATTTTTACTCTTATAGGTACTGTTATAGCATATTTATACACATTTTTATTTTACGTTGTCGTTATATACAAATTAAATATACTGGTAATATTTAATGTTAATATAGTTTAATATAATTTTCTGTTTTTTTAATAAACTCTTTTTTAAAAAATTCTCTTTTTATTTTATCTGTATACTATCTCTAACTAGGTATTATAAATGAACGATGTTATGTAATAATGTAAGTAAAGTATTCATATTATAGTATATTTGTATATATTAATATAGTATATTATAGTATCATAGAGTTTACTCCGACGAATACACGAACTGGACGCTAAGTAAAGAACCAACAATCTCCTTGTTTCCTTTCTTAAGATAAATATAATAACTATCAATTGGAAATACATGAACTATACACTGGACGCATTGTGTAATACGGACACTACATTTTAATTCTTAAATTATTCTAATGATGCATTATGGCATTTAGAAATTATCTTTATTGACATATTAGATTTTTATCATAACAAGAGTTACACAGTTTTCTTCCTTTTCTTATTTTGTATATTCGGGACGATTTCCTACATTATAAGGGTGTCCGGAGTAGACTGCTTACTATATAATTAATCTTCTATTGAACTAATTTTATTAAATATATCGCTATGATAAAAATAAATACTTCTCGAATTAATTAACCTAATTTTTAGACATTCAATATAGAATATATATTATAATATGATCACTTCTAATTAAATCTTGGATAATTATAGGTTCTTTTAGAAAGTAGTTTTGCCCTATTTAAAATTACATCAAATAGGCATGGTGTGTTGAATTGTAGGTTTTGATGTACATTTTTTTTCCAATCTGTGTGTTCCGAAAATTTCGGTATTGATTTATTAATTATATATATTCCCATCTTGGATAATTGCGTTTAGCAACCAAACTGTTCCAATATTTAATGTCTAATGAAATGTCGCAATTTATTGGATAATTCAATGAAAATAAAAAATGTATGACTACTTTTTATGCGAAATTACTCAATTTTATTTAGGTACTGCAAATCAATAAAACTGGAAATTTTGTAGGATGAGAAGAGTTGGCTGTAAGCGGATTTCGTTCTTTTTAAATAATTTTTTTATTTATATTTCCAAATTTAGAAATATATAACCAAGTTATATAAATTTGGCGATACTATATAGTATACAACTTTGTTTAAGAGCGAGACCTTACTTTCAAACCTATATATATATTATATATACTACAAAATTTCCTGTTTTATTGATTTGCAGTACCTATATATAAAATAAGGTAATTTCGCCTATTAAGTAGTCATAGATTGTTCACTTTCATTGAGTTATCCAATAAATAATATATATAGGTTTGAAAGTAAGATCTCGCTCTTTTTCAGACTGAAAATAATTCTGAAAATCGCCTCCCCTCCTAATCATGACCAGACTTTCAAGATATTAAAGTATTTTTTCTTTAACCATATTTTAATTAAATTTGAATTATTAATTAAACGATTGTTTCCATTAGTTAAAACTAAAGACATTATATTATATATACATATATAATGTATATAGTAAAGTGTAATGTCTATGGTTTATAAAACCTTTAATAAATATATAATAATGTATTCAAGTAATAAAATATTCAAAAATCTTGACACATAATTTATGATATAATTGACCTGAAGAATCTGTCCCAGCTAATTGAAGTTATATAATATCAATTTTAGCCTTTTTCATTAAACGTTTCAATATTTTATAGAATTAAACTGTTACAAATACAGTCGTTTTTTGATTACATATATATATACTGAATTATTAAAATATTAATTATAACATTCAATTATAAATATATATATTAATTGAAAAATACATTATTTTTTTAATAAGAACTTAAATAAAACACATTATAATAGATGTATAATGGTGTACCCAGGTCTAAAGGGTTAACAAAGACAAAATTAAATCCTAAAAAATCCACATTTCGTGAGAAAATCCGTTATAAATCGGTTACAATTGTTATTGAGCGTGAAGTATAACAAGCATATGTACAACTTATCACACGGTCATTCATTTTTCCGTACCGTAGTTCACTCAGTTTATCACAATATTAGGAAGATTGGAATTCAGCTAGCAGAAAAGGTATAAGAAACCACAGAGTTTTAAAAGAAATCTGTGGTAGACATCTTATCAATTACAAGAACGCAGTGTATTAAGATAACATTACATTTGCGGTTAAAACGATTACATTTAGTAGAAAACAATATACAATAAACACACATGTTTACATAAAACTATAATATCGAAAAACTAACAAAACTTATACCTGAAGAGATATTTGCCACTGTTTTAAACATCCATATTTATTATAAGTTTGAAGTCAAAATGATCGAATAATAAATAAAAAAATTCAAGATTGCTATTGCAACTTGGAAAATAGAACGTTTCAAGAATTAATATTAAATTAAGAAAGGATTACATTTATAATAAATAGAAATCCTATATATATATAAGGCTGACCACTCATTTTGTTTGATTTATATGAAAGACATTAGTCTATAATAAATAATAATATAAACATATAAAACACTTGTACAATTAATGATAGCAATGATGACTGCGTAAACCAGAGCAGCAATTCTGTTGACAGAATTCCTTGATCATGAGCTGGTAGGGCAACTGTTGTCCCTGGACCAATCCCTCGTTTTTAACTCTTTTATTCAACCAACGTTCATAGGTGGTAGTAGTCTCCACGGGTTCGTCTTCTGCGGAGACACCGTGCTTCTTCATGAGAGCATCAATGCGCTCCTGAAGACTGGGCAGTGTGTGTCCCACACCGATAGACATCTCGAAAGAACCACCTCCAAATCCGGATCCTATACCTCCAGGACCAAATAGTGGCGACGCGGGAGTCCTGGAGGCAACAAGATCTGCTCGTGCCGAACTTACCCCTCGCTTGCTCGATCTAGCTTTGGTGGCTTTCTCTGTTTCCAGCTTGATGCGCTCTCTGAGTACAAAAGGTGTGATTATAGAGAGAATTATGATATTAGAAAAATAAACAAATCATATTTTATCAAATAATCAAGTACATATTATATACTTTAAGCATTTGTAGAATTCTTTCAAAATATCAGTTTTAAAAGTTATGAAAGAAATTTGCGAAATATGTAACACAGATTTTAATCAATATTTTAAAACGGTATATTATAAGTTCTGGTTATATTAGAAGTCGAATTATAAAAAAATAATCAATGCACACTTTTCCTTTTCTTCTTCTATTTCAGTTAGCTCCTTTTGTCTCTGAACTGTCTTCTGAACGGTCTCTTCTTGAGTTTTCCTTTTTACCCACTCGTCAAAAGTGTTCGGCTTCCTAAAATAAATAACAAATCAAAGTAAAGTCAGATAGCTTCACGTTCTTATTAAAACGTAATGAAGACGATAATATATTAATTAAATTGTCAATCTCGTGGAAATTAGTTATACGAATTATACAAAAAAATGTTGAACTCAACTAGATTGAAGAGGCTTGGAATAATAATCCTGATTCTTTGAAACAATAAAATTAATTGGTTCTTTTTTGAATCAATGAAACATGTACTTATTAAAATCATCTATACAGAAATGATCTTACTTTCTCTTATCAACATTGGCCTGATAGTGCTTTTCAGACTCCATAGGGGCCAGGTGCGGTGGTGCTGAGGATTTTCGGTGCCATGTACGTCGAGGGGCGTGCAGACTAGTGCCCACAAACTCACCAGGAGGAACCAATTTCTGACAAGAATAAGGACACGGTGGTGTACTGTATAAATTTCAAAAAAAGTCTAGAATTAATCCAACAAGACTCAATTGTTCCCCCGAAAGGAATAAACAACAATTAAAAAGAATTATAACTGAAAACAAATTTTGAATAGTATAGAAAATCGTGGTTCTATAAGAATTTTTCAACATATCTTTTGTATTAAAACACAATTTTTTAAGCTAATTAAAAAATATTGAAATTTATCTTATCATATTTTCAATATTATTATAAATCACCAACAGTTCAAATATTCCAGCTGCTTTTTTAAATTTATAATCTAAAATCCAGACGTTGATTTATTTAATATTTTTCAAAACTTTATTTTATTATTATTAATCAATAATGATTTTTTTAAATAAATATAGTTAATAGCTAATAATGTATTAATTATAACATACTTGAATGTAGACTTGGGCCACGGGTCCTTGCTTCCATTTCGGATATAGTGAGTCACAGCGTTGGAAGGCCATCGAGGGTGGATTGAGGTATTTAGGTTTGGAGGCTTTTGCCCTCTGTTGCCAGCGAAAAAGGAAGAGATGACGTTCACAGCCCTTATGACCAAACATGTTAGCGAGGGCCAACGCGTTGTTGTTGTCATTATCGCAGATATCGATATCTGCACCTAAAAATTAAAAAAATAATCTCAAAAATTAGTTAGTTATTCATTTCAAAAATTAAAATAAAAATGGATGTTATGACGGAAATCCACCCCTAAGAGTTTTAGAATCTTATGTTTAGTTGAGAATATATTTTTGTATAAATTATGATAACGCAAATGAAAAAATATATCTTTTATTTTTCGAAGTAATTAGATAATATTTGATTAAAATATAGCAATGATAAATCTACACTGGTAATTAATTAATAAAAGAAGTCCTTTTCATTAGATTCAATTTATTAATACGGAAAGGGGTAAATTAGTAATTATTATGAAACCCTAATTATAAACTGCAGAGTTTCATTCATTAGGAAAAACATATTTTATTAATTTGAAAGTCAACAGTATTCATCTATTTAATACACTGGAGAGAAACTTACCGCTTGTAAGCAGAAGATTGATTACAGCCCCATGATCTTGTGTGGCAGAAAAGTGGAGCGGGGTTCGACCTAATGGAGTCACACTGTTGACATTGGCGCCTGAGGACATATGGGCAATACAAATAGAAAAAAGTGTAAAGCAATCTGTCAGTTGTAATTAAAACTTTTAAATATAAACAAGTAGAATAAATAAAATCTAATAGAATCTTCGAGACTGTCTTTAATTAAAGATTCAAAGGTTGTTTCCTAGAATGGTCAAAATATGTTTGGTATACTTTTGTTAAATAAATGAAATAAGTGGCTGTTGATATAAGACAACTAATTTTGCTCACCCCATTCAATGAGCTTCTTGCAAACATTTGCATGCCCCCGATGAGCAGCAATCATAAGTGCCACGTCAGCACGATGTTGAACCCAATTTTGCTTGTTTTTTGGGTTCATGTATTCAGAGTTGGGCGTCTGAAAGGTCGTTCCTTTAGTTACCCCAAGACGAAACAGCTGAAGCAATAGATGGCTAAACGATTAACAGAAACCGAATTTAATTTTTCAAAATATTAAAAGTTATTCCCTCTCACCCAATCTGGGTCGCCAATAATTGAGGCTTCAACAAGATCCTTCCATGTGTTCCAGATCTCCATTGTCAATACAGCTCCAGCCACAATATCATTGTTCTTTACATCACTGGTGTCTATCAGGTCCGCTGCATTGAAAACAATGTGATTGGATAGAATTATATAATGTAGTATAGTTTAAAATAAGATATATTAATTAATGTAGTTATTAGAGACTGAAGTTATTGTTTATGATAATGTTAAGAAATCTTAATTGGTATAAATAATATTTTTTTAGTGAAATTGGGAAATTGCACAATTTAGTTATAATATAAGTTTTAACATTTTTTGATGCTATTGTTATGGTAAAAACAAAAGGTGTGTTGATATGTAAATTGACATTCAACTATAATGTGAATATAATTGAACTATAATATATAAATAATTACTCAATTCACTACAATACATGCAAAAATAACATTAAAAACCATCATTTTTAACAAACCCTTGCTTGGATTCTGAAACAAAATTAACTGATATATTTAGAGTCAACTACTAAAAATTAAATACTAGTAAATTATGATTGTAAAAAGGGATATTATTAATGTTAAAGTATAAATTAAAATAAATATTTGTTATGATAAGTTGTTAAATATTCAAATAAATTACACTTACATTCATCTAGATAATGAACATTTTGTATATCAACAGGAATTCCAGTTGCCAATTCCAAATAACCTCTTAGAATTTTGATTTTGGTTGAAGGTTCAACAAAATTTACTTTAAATGTTTCATCTGTCAATGGCATGTGAACCTTAATAGGCATAAACTTCTTACTGCCTTTCTTCTGACCCATTATTTACCTGAAAATAGTCAGTATATCATTATAGTGTAAAAATAAAAATATTATGATTATTTCTAATAAAATAAGTCATAGAAATAAAATCATGCATTTTATCCTAACTAATCAATTTACTTAGACAAAATAAATATTTTAAAAATAAAACATTTATATTTTAATTAAAAATCTTTAATATATAATTTTAAAACATTCAAGTTGTTTTAAATATTTAAATTTCAACTTATCAAACACAATTCAATTTATTTTATTTATGTTTATTGTTTTTATTATATTTTTAAAAATGTTTATCATATAATCAAAAATATAATTGCAAAATAGTTATGTTTTCAAATTGTTAATGATGTGTCAATTTTTTGAAAAAAAATATAATTAACAGGGTTTGTACAGTATTTTTAAAAGCAATTTAAAGACTATTCCAATAGTTTTCTAAGACTCATAGAGAAATTCCACCACTTTATAAATAGCAAAAAACGAGTATGTTATGATTTAGGCAGTAATTATATTTAAATACCACACTAAAAAAGCACAACATATAAACATACAAATGGATGTCAAAAATTGCAATTTATGAGTATGGTTGAGTTACTGAAATATGGAATGAAAATATGAAATTTGAAAAATAAAATTGTACCATATAGTTTTTGATCATTAAACTTATAAAATGGAAATTATAAATCTCAAGACTTTTATTAATTTTCAGAATTTCTAAGACTTTTCAAAGATTATTTACTAAAATTTTAAAATTCCAAGACTTTTCTTTTAACTGGAAGAGATTTTTGCAATCCAAACATTTTTGTTTTCTAAGACCTGTATGAACCTTGAATTAATAATATACAAAAACAGTAAATTATAAATATAAAAATTTCAATGCAGATAATTAACTGTTTAATAAAAATTAAGTTAACCATATAACAAGCAGATTAATAAATTTATTACTTAGTTAGTTGATCAATTAGTTATTATATATATTAAATGTTTCATTATTTGTTTTATTATTTGAAATGTATTATTAAGAATATTTTTTTGTAATTGCATAATAATTCTATTTTAATTTTTATTTAATTATCAAATAAAATTATATTTATTTCTATAATTATGTATTTTATAATAAGTAATAGTTAACACGATTATAATTTATAGCTTATATTCCTGAAAGTCATAGATACTCTCATGATAAAAAAATAATCTGTTATATGGAATATGCTATTAGCTGGCAAAAGGTTTTAATTATGCTTGTGGTATTTAGAAATTTGATTTAGTCATATAAAATTGGATTTTTTTAAAAGTTTGACTCATGAAATTTATATAACTAAATGTTTGAATTCTTCAAAAATGCTTATTGTATTTATTTATTTAATACTAATAATATATAAATATATATAGTTGTTACTTATATACAGTTAGCTCTGCTTAAAACAGCAACATTAAAAAAAGTGCACTTATAAGCACCATGCCAGGATGGTTTTGATCAGATGATACAATTTGTTACTAATAAAAATATAGTGTACTTAAGATAATTAATCTGAAAAGTTTTGTAACATTAAGAATAACTATTTTTGCTGATTAATATTTAAAAAAATCTTTATTAAATGTACTTATTAATAAATGTAATAAATGTATAATCCAATTATTCAAATTAGGCACTTATTATTTCAACTAAATATTAAAATAATTTTATTCAAAAATTTGCTTTTATAATTAAAATAACTAAATTTTCTTATATAAGTAGTATTTTTTACTGTGTTAGATTAAAAATGATTTGGTAAATTCAAAAACTACTTATATAAATGAAGTTCCCTCATATGAAGAGTTGTCTTCCAGCCTGCATACCATGATAATTATACTCTGAATATTTAACAATTTAATTAGTGAAAGATAGGGTTGGGTGTAAAATGTACACCAGATATATCCTGGTTAGGCTATATAAATGCTACAATGGGTTGTCTTTAGTGTTTCAAAAATATGATTAAAGTCAGTGGTAATGAATTTTTATTTTAGATATGACACATATTTGTATATTTAACTTTTCTATATAATTATATATTTATATATTCTAAGTAATCGTAAATGCATGTGATAATTAATAAAAAAAGTTAACATTATTTCCTACATTATATTTCTTTTTAAAAGTGCGGTATTACTTTTAACCATGACAGCGACACTCCACAATTTAAACACTCAGAAATTAAATATATTATTCATTATTATGATTATAATAATAATAAAGAGCGTTACTATCATATTCGTATATTTATATCATTATTATAACGTTTCATCGAATTATTTAAAATTAATATTAGTGAAAATTTATAATCTAATTTATAAGTAGAATTTCAATATTGACCATTTTTTTCATTATTTTTAGTCAAATACGAAGTTCATCTTTTAAGGTATTTTATTTCTCTACCTTTTCTAAGTATTACATCTCAATTGTTTTTAAATATTTACATAAATTAGTGAAAACACACATTACTATTTATTATTCACTAAATTTAAAAATAGGTCACACATATATTGGGCTGAACGTGTTTTAACAATTTACGAATAACAATAAAAAAAATTTGGATTGCTATCGACCTCACACGACTGTTGATTAAAAATAATAAAACTAGTAATGCTTAACACAAAATATATTAATAATTTATTTACTAGTTCTATTATTAGGAGAAAAAAAAGTCCGATAATCAAAACTTCAATATATATATATTTCGGATAAATTAAAAAAATATATACAAATATACAAAAAATATTATTGTGTTTAATATAATCAATTATGTAATTTTCTATTATATTATTAAATACAATATTTTTAAATTTACTTTCGTTTTTATAAAATGGCTTTGCGAAAGCTTGTATCAAACGTTCACGTACGTATAATATTTGTATAACATAATTTTTACATAATGAAAAATTTGAAGGCAACTTAATGGATCAAATTTATATTATTAAATCCAACCTTTTGTCTGTATAGTACAGTATAGTATAGTATTCAAAATATATACCTTAATCATATAATTTAATATTGCAAGTAGTTTTTAAATAAGCTTTTGTGTCTAATTTTGTACTAATAATGTCAAACATCACACCATATGGGCTAATATTTGCACAATATATTTTTTATTTATTTAACTCTTAATAATTAGGGATCATCTCCAAATTAAAGTGGTCCATGGAAAACATAGGGCTCTTTTTTGTTATTTACCCGCATTTTTAATTAAAAAAAAAACCCTGCATTTCCCTGTATTTATAAAATGAAGTATAATTCAGTATAACATATAAGAATAATTTTTTTTGATAATTTTTTTTGATTTTGTATAATCAATATTATTGATTATATAGGTTTTCAATGTTTTTACTACATTTTTGATGTTCAAGTGTGGTGTAACTGGCTCCACCAATTCCTGGGTCTAGAAATAAGTTTGTTAAAAGCTTTATATTGATTTTATTACTATTGATAATCCAATGTTGTCAATGTTTATACATGTTCAAAAAATTATTTTACTATAATTCTATATAATTTGTAATATTTTTTATAAATACAGGGAAATGCAGCTTTTAAAAAAAATTCAAATGTAGGTAAATAACAAAAAAGTGGCAAACATGGTTCCTGGCATTTTCATTTTATAAAAAAACATAAAATTGTTCTATCTTAATGAAGACAATTTAGTACATTTGTTTTCAAAGAGTTATTTATAAAATATATAAAAAAATTCTGGGATTGGGGAATTTATCTATTTCTATCATATAAAAATAGCAAATTATATTATCATTTTTATCATAAAAATATTGTCTACTGCTCCCCAAAAATCCAATATTCACATGAGTGGTAAATTAAACCCTCAAAATTGGCTAAAAAACATTAAAACATGATTTTATATAAAAAATAAGTCAAAATTCTTTTCATGTATAGGGAGACATGTTACATGTCTCCCTATACAGTGGCATGGGGCCTGGCCCCTTTCTTCCTCCCCAACATTTTATAACAAAACAAAACTTTTTTGTTGTTCATTTTTGTGTATAAAAATTCAAGGGAATGATTAAATATACAAACATAATATACCCACAACTAATTTGTATATCTTAATTGTTATGTATGTAAGTAGCTATCGCAATTTCTTACTATTTGAATTTCAATAAATTATCAATGTTTCACTATACTAAAACATTCAACCCTCTAATATGAATCTCTTATTTTTCACTAATCATTTAAAGTATGCAACAAAAATAATTGTATATACTTTAAAAAAATATTTTAATCTATTTATCATCTTAAAAAGTATGTATGTATTATTTTAAAAATGATAATGTAACCATCTGCAATTCTTGATTCTTTTCAACAACGGATTTTAAAAGTTTAAATCAGTATGAAAGTAAATGATGGCAAGGGTAGGCTGCATTAATTGATAGAATTAATATATATTCACAGTTCTAATTAATTATAACAAAAGTTATTATACTTGACATTTATGTTAACATTTATTTTTATATTATTTGTATATCACTTATGAAAATACAAATATAAATATATATGATCTCTAAATACACATGCAATATTAATTTCATACTGCAATATATAATTCCTATATTTATTTATTTCCTTAATTGTTAATATAAAATTAAATCATATTAATTACAAATAAACTAATTTAATGTAAAAATATTTTAAAGACAATTCTTTCAAACAATTGTTACTGAAATATATTTTTCCAATTTTTTTTACTGAATGATGACCTCCAGGCAACTAAATAAATTTAAATCTTGGGGCAGCCTTCTGACAATTTTCATGTGATGACCTTGGAAGATATTAAGTAAACACAATACCAAATAATATACAAACTCTTTATTAAATAAAAGTAGGTAGTATACATATACATAGTGTAATATACATAGTGTAATAAACATAGTCAGAAATTCAAAAGGTTTCTTTTTGATTGTAAAATTTGTTCATGTAATAACATTTTATGTATGTATAATTTTATTTATGTGCAAATAGTACCTGGTTTTACATGGTTAAATATTTTATATAAATATTTATAAAAAAAATTAATTTATAGCTACCTAAAATCTAGGCATTGATCCAAGATATCAATGATATAACAAGTAACTACATTACATTATAATTAATTTATATTCTATATAAATGAGTTGTTTTTATAAACAACTAATTTAATTAAATATAAACACTGGTAAGCCAATTTAAAAACTTTAAATACAACCTCAAAAATTAATTGGTGGAAATGATGGGGGTAGGGGGCTCCACTATAAAAGTTGTGTATATAAAATTCAACTGTATATTTTTAATATTTGTTACGCTATTAATAAAAGCTCTTATTAATAGCTCAATTTTTAATGTTTTGTTTATAGCTTGTCTAAAATTAATAATAATGGAAGAAATCTTTGACCCTAGGTGTAGTATAAATCTCTTAGAAAACCTTTGGAAATTCTGGATATTTATTCCAAAATTGCATCGTAAATACAGCTATTTTGAATTGTTTCAGTTTCTTCATAATATTTTTTCTCTTAGGGGTCAGAGATTGGGGGGGGGGAGCTCAAAAAGTATCTTCCAGTTTTTTATGATTTCCGGTTCTCTTGCCTGAATATGAGATTTTAGAGTGACATTTTGCACCAGAGAAACATACATTTTATATAGCCTATTACACACTATTTCCAGTGCTGTATGGATTAATTTTGGTTATTTTTTAATTTTAATACAAGATTCATACACAGTCTTAGAAAAGTCTGGAATTTTTGAAAGATGTAAGATCTGGAAAAGGGGACTTTTTTTGAAAAAATGTTGATATATCACTTTCTACCAATAAATCAATCATTTGTTATTTTTAAAATTATATTTAACTTATTTATACTTTAATTTATGATTTGTACTCTTTACAATTATATGATATATAATTGAATCAACTATATTTACAATATACACAAAAGTCATATAAAGGTCTGGAAAAATTCTGAAATTTGTTTTTTGTAAAATGCATATGAACCCTGCCAATAAATCTGTTTTTTGCAAGCTGGGATGCAGAGTATAACTTTTTATTATTATTGTACCAGTAGATTTTAGATATAAAATTCATGCATTTCATCAATTGAGAAACAGTCTATGTAATATAAATATATTTAGCTTAATCAACTTACAAATTATCTGGTAATTTCAGAAAAAAATATTGTCATTTTTTGTGTAATCTAAACACAAAGCGATTAAGATATTCTCCAGAATAAAGCTGAAAATATTATTTTGTAATTCATTGAAATATATGTTAAATATAGGCTTATTTGAATATACTCCACTTCTCTGGTGGGTTATATTGCATTTTTAGTTTGCCATTCTAATCCCTAAAGTAAATTTGAACAGTTGTCAATTAATTTTTTTTATTTTTGATTGTGTGCATGCTCATATTGTACCACCCCACTGACCACCAGCATTGTATGATTAGTTGGCATCATTCATCTGCTGTATCAATCTATCTTCACACATAGGCCAGGCTTCTAAAAAAATTGCTTTTCTGCTAGTTTATACATCTCAACAATTGCTTCTTTCCATATTTAATGTAAATAAAGTTCTAACAAAAGTATTTAGAATAAATGAAAGATAATTATTTTAAAAGTAGCAAAAGAAAAAAGCATAATTTGAATAATAAATATAAATAGATTATAAAATTTTAACTATATATATATGAATGATGTATACTTATTAATTAAATAAATATTAAAATATATCAAATATTGTTAAACTATACATGATTTAAATTTTTTGTATGTTTCTTTAATATCTCTTATGAAATGAAGATAATGAAAGATAATTCTTTTAAAAGTAGCAAAAGAAAAAAGCATAATTTGAATAATAAATATAAATAGATTATAAAATTTTAACTATATATATATGAATGATGTATACTTATTAATTAAATAAATATTAAAATATATCAAATATTGTTAAACTATACATGATTTAAATTTTTTGTATGTTTCTTTAATATCTAAAATAATTATATTAGATTTAAAATGCATATTTTTTATTAAACCAATATTACTATTTATATAGGTTTTATTATGCTGTGTTTTAGAAAAAGAGAAATTACAGTAATTTAATTTATTTTTAACTAATTTATTACTTATTCAATTTCAGTTTTTTCAAACTCGAAATATTGCAACAACCTTTCGACTTGCAAGTGATAAATTATTTGTGGTGAGTATATTTTGGTAAATATATTTCTTGCACATTGTGTTTAACTAATTGTTTCAATGTTTACACATTTTATTATAATTGAAAATAGATCACACTTAGAAATAAATGGATCAAATATTATATATTTTTATTAATTATATAGATCAACACCAAAAAAAAATCGAGTTTATTTTTAAATTTTTTAATAATTCTATGATACCGAGATGTTTCTAAGGTTATGATTATATTCATAATCATCTATATACATATGTAGGTTGCAGCGGAAAGTTTTGTCATTTTTATATATACCGAGATAGCAGAAATTAAAAATTACTATGTTGGATTTTCCTCATGTCTCCCATTACACTATGGACTTTATGGCAGAAAAGAATGTTCGTTTGTTTCACCAAGTTCTGATTTAAATATGTGCGATCGAATGATATTTCCAATGCTGGAAATGAAAAGGAACAATATTGAATTATTGACTGGCGAAGTTTTGCAAACTCATTTAGATGAATCTTTGGGAAATTTAGAACCAGAAACAATGCATAAAAGAAGTAACTAAAAGTGATTGATGCAGGTGGTAATTATGTTGAAAATTTGTAATTGAACATTGTAATTATGTAATTTGTAATATGTTAATTATGTAAGTGTATATTTTATGTAAATAAAAATTTATAAACTATAAAAATAAAACTGGATTTAATTTTTTTTAAATAAAATTGGTTTTAAAAAACGATTTTTTTTCGTGTTGACCTATATATCAAACTTCTACTTGTGTAGTTGGTGTATTATTTATTTTTGTGAAAGTTGTTGTATTAATTATCTTTTTAATTTATATATATATATATATATATTTTCATTATTCTCATTTAATATTTTATAATTAGTTTATTCATTTTATAATATTTTTTGTTGGCACTATATATTTTTAAGCATACCTTAATTTATTGATCTCATTTCTGACAAATTTTATATTTAAACATTAGTAATGTTTACTTGTTGTATAATTCAGAGTTCAATCATTTTTTTAATTATTCAGCATCGAGATACTCCTGACAACAACAAAGACACTCCATTCGAGTTTACAAAGGAAAACTTAGCCAAAGCCAAATCGATAATCGACAACTATCCAGAAGGTCACCAAAATGCAGCAGCTATTCCAATTCTTGACCTCGCACAAAGACAACATGGTCAGTTATTTATATTAAAAAATATTTTTCGGTTTAATAGATTTAACATATGCATTGGTATAACTTTTTGGGGTTGATGCGGAATAGGTTTGTTTGTGTTTCGTTTGCAATATGAAATATATGGTAATAAAATGATTATTTCAAATTTATCATTAAAAACGACACATTTCATGTTAATTGATTGAAAACCCATATAGAATAGATATTATCTGTAGCTACTTCTTGGAAATATTAATATATTGAATTTTTATAAAATCTCAGTTTTGTAAAAAAACTTTTTATTGTAGTTCACCTTATTTTATTGTAGTTGTTAGTTTGTCTATACTTATTTCAAAGAACAATAGCATTGCTAAATTGGTACAACGTATTAAAAGATTTGTTTTTCATATTTGTCCACTGCAGGATGGTTGCCAATTGCAGCAATGAACAAGGTGGCCACCATGTTGGAAATGCCAAAAATGAGAATTTATGAAGTCGCCACTTTCTACACAATGTTTAATCGGTAAGCCCTTCTTTGCTTTTCAGAAAATAGAATTGAATATAATGAAATAAATTTTGAGTGGCTAGATTATCGAATTGTAATTTCTATGAATATTATATTTCTAAACAGCTAAATCCTAACATTTTAATGTTTGTCATTCTAGCTAAACTATAAGAAGATTAAATTGTTTTGTTTCTTTTTAGCTTTTATTTATAAATTTAGCAAATTCACATAATGTTTTAAAGAGACTGCAATTATTTGTGTCGTTATTTTACAAGCAGTATTTTACTTGTAGGGAACCTGTTGGTAAATACCATGTCCAGATTTGCACAACAACACCTTGCTTGTTGGGTGGAGTTGGATCCGATATCATTTTGGAAACGATAAAGAAGAATTTGGGTATTTATAATATATTTACTGTTCATCAAATTTCTGTTATAGATAAGAGTAATTTATAATTAGGAACTTCTATTGGCACGTACGTGCATCAAGCCTAAACTTTATTTGAACGTACGTACACTTATATGTTATGTATATACTATTATAAATATTTTTGTATTTATGGAAGCTTGAAAAGAATCAAATCTTATCAATCAATTTAGAAAAATAATGTATTAGATACCAATTGAATATATTCTGTCTGTGTTTCAAAAATCGATATATACATACATACCAATAATTTTGTAGGTTTCTTAATAGTACCAATAGACAAATCCTTTTTATTTATTAGCCAAGATGTTTTATAATTGTGATACTGTTTGATTTTCAAATATGATTAGTTTTAATAATTCAATATTTTATATAGAGAATATTAGCGTATTTATAATATATTTTTGCTAATAGTGTTGTTATGATTTCGTTGTCGCACATTTTGCGATGACGTACAATCACATTTTTGTAATTCTCATTCAGAAATGATCTACGTTCGAAACCTTCTTAAGTTTATCAATAATATATTGCTTAATTATACTAATTAACGAAGAAATTTACAGAAATATTTATTTACTACTGAAATAGTTAAGTAGTATATGTTGTTTATAGACAATTTTCTTTTTTAATAAATATAATAAAATGGTATCGATAGAAAATTGAAAAGCATAAATGCTTATAATTGTAAGCTGAACGTTTTCAACTCCTGTCGTCCATTTGTATGATAGAATAATTATCTTTCCTGTATTCAGGTATCAAGGTTGGGGAGACTACTAAAGACAATATGTTTACACTTTCTGAAGTGGAATGTCTTGGCGCTTGTGTCAATGCCCCAATGATGACAATAAATGATAATTATTATGTGAGGAAATGATAAATTTTATATTTATTAAAATTTCATTTTAAGGGAAATGTCTTTAAAATTGTTCTATTATAATAAGTATTTACTTCTGATTCTATCGAGATGTTATTATGAAGTAGTCTGTTTCTGTTTAACCGAATTATCTTTCACATGGATTCATTGTTTAGGAGGATCTTACTGTGGAAGATACTGAAAATATTCTCAAATCATACAAAGCGGGTAAAATTCACAAAGCTGGTCCCCAGTAAGTTCATTTAGATATATTTTTAAAATTCTAACTTTCAAACGAAAAGTTTTAAAATGTAATATCATAATCTTTAAATTTACATCAAATATATATATATTGAGATATCGTAAATTTACCAGTTTTTCAAATTTGCTCGATTCTGGAAATACTTTAAACTCTCAAGTTAGTAATGTTGTTTTAATCTTGGAATCTTAATTCCAAAAAAAAACTTATTTAACGTTTTATCATCGGTAGTATGAATGTTTGTTCTTCTTTTGTTTCCAACAGGAGCGGTCAAGATAATCGTTATGCCTGTGAGCCCAAGGGTGGCTTAACAACCCTAACTACAGAACCCACCGGCCCTGGATTTGGAATCCGTGCTGATCTTTGACCTTGAGGGACCGTGTTATCAAAATTATTTTATAGGAGTAATTTAGACATTCACTATCTAGCATTAAGGTGTTTAGAATTGTACAGTGATATTGCTAATATTATGATTTGGTTGTCTTTTCCTGTCTGTTAATCTTTAAAATATAATATTTTATTGTTTATTGTATTTGTGAATTTTGAAAGTGATTTTATTGATAATTAAAAATGGTAATACTGCTTATATTTTTTTGAATAATATCCAAGTCAATAAAATAATGAAACATTTTAATTGGAATTAAAATTACGACAAATTTTTGAGTTACGTTTTATTAATCGCTATTTCTTAAAAATGCTATTACAAATATCGTATATCAATTTTCTACTCCTTTTCTACAGTTTTATAGGTAAATCAATATGGAAGAAATCATTCTTTTATGTTCTCCAATAATTTTGATCACTTTATAAACAACAATAGGAAAAGTTTTTCAAACCGAATTATTATTTTTTTTTATATTAATAATTAATATTTATAATAATAATTTGATTAAAATTTAAAAGAATTCAAGCAAAATTCACCAAATTTATTTAGTCAATCAATACACATCGGTGAGTTTATCTGACAACATTTTTTAATGACACTCAAAACTTTGTAGATAGGTACGATGTAGAATTTTACTTATGGTATCGAATCTATATATAGAAAAAACGATTAATTGTTCCAAAAAAGAAATTGTGTCGTAATTATTTTTCTCACTCAGATCGCTGTTTGGATCAGATCCCCCTCCAACCTATAGCTCAAAAAGCCGATTTTATGCATACATTTTTGGCATCACTGAACATAATTATTTGCTGTGGCACAAGTTTAATCATAAAACTGTATGGCTATGAAGTTTTAAAATTTTACAGCTGTACCCCCAAACACCCCATAGGGCGTTCTGAATGAGGAAAATAGTTAGGACACAAGTCAATCCCTTATACATATACTAATAATTATATTAATAAATATTTTATTTTTAAGGTTATTATATACTCACTTATCGTTACAATAGTTGTTTTCGTATTGTTAGGCTTATATAGATTCTGCAGATTTATAAATCGATTTCTATAGGTTCATAGGTCACTCGATATAAGAATGTATTTGTGTACTGTTGCTCTTATCGATCGAATCAAATATATATTAGGTAATTAGATTTGATGCTCGTCAAACTTATTTACCTACGAAAATAAAACTATATTAACTTAATCTCAAATAAGTTTCTATATATTTAATTAACTTTATTGAGTGTTGGGTATGGCTAGAATTTGAAAAATGACATCAAACGCATGGCCTAATTACGATGAAATTGACGAAATGAGTCCAGGAACTGTCGTCGAGTGGGTTTGCCGACACAAATTGCCGGACAGACGAAATGTGTTCGAGATGAAGAGAGATATTAAAGTGACAGCAACTCGTGCTCGTCGAGATACGGGGAGTTCTCCAGGAATGCAGAGGGACAAGGTATGAGCTTCTATTCTATAGTTAGGTATACTATACCAGAATACATATTTGTATAGGTAGTTTATAATTACAGACATTTTAATGTTAGTATTTCTTGAAAGAAGTCCTATATCGAAGGATTTCTTTCTTCCTAATTCTTGAAAGAAGTCCTATACGAAGACTTCATCAAACTCCAAAAATACAGCATCTATAGAAAGGATAGAAAAAAAAGAAATGGAAGAGGAGTCGTAATTATAGTAAAAGACACCTACAAATGTGAAATCTATGAAACAATTCCCAGCCAACAAGTAGAGGCATTATGGATTACAGCGATAATCAATGAAAAAAGTACATCATATGTGCAATATATCACCCTCCAAGACATCAAGAACAAGATATTCTGCTATATCTCGAAAATTCAGCTAGCAAAGCGCAAAATGAACATTCTGATTTTACAGCAATTATAATGGCTGGAGATTTCAATTCTCTATTAAATGATCTCATATGTGAGCATACTTTTTTGAAAGAAATTGTCCAAAAGCCCACAAGAGGTTCAAATAAATTAGATCGAATTTATTATTCAGGACCGAAATATGAACAAACAAAAATAGTTAAACCGACTATGAAAACAGACCACCAAGCAATCTTAGCATATTCCGGGGAAATCAAGTTATCAATCAATAAAGAACGTAGAGTCCATCAGATTATTGAAAGAAAGCCAAGGAATATTGCCATAATGAAATCAGAACTGACAAAAAATCATATTAATTAATTTCCCCCAAACGGACAGCTTCGAAGAAGACTGTAATACTTTTTACAAAAAATTACAAGAAACCTTTAATACCAAATTCTGTCCATTAAGAAAAATAACTGTTACCACATCCGATCCGCCCAAAACTCACACAAATACATAACTAGATCTAGAATTTCCACGCACGATAGAGAGATGCCGCTGCTGAATAATCATAATTCAAAATGTTTCGTCACAAGGATGCTGCACAAAAACATAAAATACTAGTATCTTATATTTGTTGACATTTACAATATATCCCTAACAGTTTTGCACAATTACAATTTCACACCAACTATTAACTATTTATTAAACATATTCAAAAAGGTTGTGGTTGTCTTTTTTTCAACCTTTTTTACATTATTAAACATTATACCTATATATATGCATATATGCGTCTGTCATTTTTGCCAATAAAGCCTATTTATTATTATTATTATCTATTATTAAATTATGTAGAAAGCTCTTCTCAAATAATTATTTTTATTATTTTGAACAGAAAATAATTTTATTTTAGTTACTCATTTGTTTTAAATTTGATTACATGTGAGCAATATCTTTTAATATAATATCTTTAATGTAATGCTAATACTTTTGTGTACCTAAATCAAAGTAAGCTTTGAGACTAATAGAAAATTTGAAATCTTTTCAAACATATCAAAAGAACAGAATTAATAACCATCAATTAAAGAGGTTTGAAATCAAATGGTCGACATTACCTCGTTGTGTCCAATATTATGGCTTCATAATTTCTTATTAGAAGTATAATATTTTTGTAAAATAAATTTTTATAAAATGTTAAAATTTCCCCGGGATACTCACCATAGAGTTGTTTTAAAAACACTTTTAAAACAATTTACTCTTTCATTGTGTATCATTAATTATAACAACCCTATATAAGGGTTCAGCAAGTGAAAGGTGATATTTTCAACAACAAAAAACGTTGATAAACGTTGAGATAAAAATTTCAATCTCAAGTTGTCACATATACAAGGTTGAGATAATCAAGCTCGTCACTTATACAAGGTTGAGATAATCAAGCTCGTCACTTATACAAGGTTGAGATAATTAAGCTAATCAATCCCCTTTCTCTTACCGAACTCTTAATTCCCAGTAAACAACGTGACGTCGTGGGACGTCCCATGACCTCGTCATGACGTCAGTTGTTTACTGGGTTAGGACTGTCATAAGCTGAAAAGGGAAAGTAGATTTATTATCTTGATTATACCAACATCGAAAATATCATATTTCTCTTATTTAAGCTATATGACCACCATAATTAATTAATCTACTATTAATCGATTTAAAAATTGTTAATTCTAAAAATTAAATAATATATTGTTCAACTAAATTTGTTAAATAATAATAAAATATTTTTTAATCAATTTTAAAATGAAAAAAATATATTAAAAACTTCAAGAAACATGTTATATTGACTTCTAAAGATTCATTGGACAGTGTATTATAGGTACTTAAACGTTTTAAGAGTATTATAAAATGGATTATTTCATAAACAACATAGATTAAATATAATGTTTAATATTGTATCAGTAGAAAATAAAAAACAATTATATATGCATTGAGTCCGTATAATCCGTATTATATATAATAGAATAAATCAAAATAATTTGTATTTTACATTGAATAAATTTATAACTTTTTCATTCAATTATTTCTAGTTCATAAAACTCATTCAAAGGAAAGTGACCCATGATCGTGATCGACGAGTTAAACTGAGTGAATTCGCAGGGAAGGTCAGCAGTTTTGTTGCCAAGATCAGAGATACAGATTTTTTTCCTGGAACAGATTCTGATGCCTATGAGAAATTGCAACGGTTGACCGATTTTTCGCCTCTGGCCAAAAGTTCTGCAGAATGTCCAATTTTAATCATGGGTGAGAAATCTCAATCTAAAATGTTCCATCCAACATGACTAGTGATCAAATTATTTCTTTTAAATATAATCAATTTTTGGATATTAAAAAATTCTGAAGCTTAATTATCATTTATAAAATGTTTATTATTAATTATTTTTTTACCAATTTAATTTATTTCAAACTACTGTAAATTATCCTGCTTGACAGGAGAATCAAGCACGGGTAAAACCTCATTCATCAACGTTCTCCTGGATCAGCATCTGTTACCAACATCAATTCAGAGCAACACCTCGGCGTTCGTTAGAATCGAATACGCCGAAACTCGATCAGCAATCTTTTATGATGTCGACGGAAAAGTTATCGATCGAATGGAAGACTCTGTCGACTTCACGGAAAAAATTCGACCCTACCTCGAGTCGAAGCGGGATCGGTTGACTTTTCAGTGTCACTCTGCTGTCATTTATTGCAATGCTGGAATTCTGAAGGTGACAAGTTATTAGACAATAAGGAAAAATGAACTTGATTTTAATTAAATAGGGTTTTTAATAACAAAGGAATGAAAATTTGATCCGCGAAATTTAAACCTATATTATTTCTGAATTATAAATTGGTTAAGGCGTACAATATACTCTTGATTAGATAGATCGATATTTTGACTTGCATTTAACGTCTACTTATACTTATATAAGAGGGATAAAGGTACACATTATTATAGATACGAAAATAACGCTTATATATCATTACGTATACGACAACACCCTATTAATAGGTGTTAATATATTGCAGTCATCGCATTTATCCACCCACTTTGTAATCCATCTATTGGAAAGTTTCTCATGGAATTGAAATTTGACTGATTAAATTGTCCCCAATCGATACCACTGAACTGAACTCACTTCCTGTACACATCCACGCCTGTAGACAAAGTAGACACATACATCTACTCCATTGGAAAGTGTAATCATGGAATTGGAATTTAACTGGTTAGATACTGTAGATTTTGATGTCGTGTTCGTCCTTGAACCACCTCAGAAGCTATCACGTCATGGCTTAATGACAGCGGGTAAATTGGAGGATCATCTTTTGGACATCAATGCGCTGGCGACAATGAAAAAGACTACATGGGGAACTGACCTCTTTAGGTCATCGCATGATTTTCTCCTGTTTCGCGATTTTCTATTAATATAATTACTTAAGAATGTTGTGTTATTTGTTATTCTACTGATGACTAGCATACTGGCAATTAGCAAGAAAACACCTGAAAGTAGGTGGATAAATAACTTTAGGGGGCAGGAATGTACCAGCAATTTGACATCAACGTGAATTAATAGTTAATATTATACCATACCATTCAACAATATACACTTATTCGATGGCCAAGCGTGGGATATCAAATTTTTTTCAATGAAGTGATGTCATATTCAACGAACGAAGT
>JAUZNC010015738.1:0-13675 GCA_034780395.1 Vannuccia rotundouncinata | reverse complement strand
AATCTGTTAAACAGATTCTCTCTTAAATAATATAATATGGTGAGAGGGGTAATCCTGTGACTCAGGGGCGTAAATCCCAGGTGCATTTTCCAAACACTGATAATCTGCATTCAGATTTACTGACAAAATCTTTTGCCACTAACATTAAATTCAAATCATCTGTTTGCTATTTGTGGATGTTTAAAGGCATCAAATGATTAAATCTAGCTTGGCCCATTGAATTATGTAAGTATGTCTTCAATCAGCCCAAATAACTGAAAGTGCGCTCACTAGTTGCATTTGGAGCTGGCATGACCACAATTAATTTGACAAGTTTTATAACTTCACTCATTAGTGTCCTCTCTGCTTCATTAAATATTCAAAGATGATTTAAAATATCATGAAATGTTTCATGGTTTTGCTGTGTTGCAGAGGGAGTTGTGGAGCATTTATAGCTAGTAGAGAAGATTGACAGCTGGTGTCAAAGCAATTGTCCCCAACAGAAAATCATATTCAGCTCCATTTGCTGCTGCAAGAATAACTTTTTCACACTTCAAATACATTTCATAGTCCTTCTGGTCAAAGTGATCAGTCACAAGATCCAGAGCCTCAAAATATGTTTGTCAGTACATATCTTTTGCTGTTGTTGGAAATACTGGCTTTGCTAATCCTGATTTGAATTGTGCTGGCCATTTTTGTCATCTTGGAAGGATAGGATGATTAACACAATTTGACTTGTCTTCTTTGGTGACTTTTAACCAGAAGAGATCAAAGCATTGATCACTTCTACTGTTTCTCAGTGATATGACAGTTAATTTACTCAGTACTTGACCTTCTGATGCTGACATTTCACTAGTTTGGATGCTCTTGCTTACGTTATCACAAAATTGAAACAGCATGTTGCAAAGATTCATTTTTACATTTATTTCCATGTTTATCAATTTAATTTTAAATCTATTTAATTTATTTTGATTAATATTATAAATTCAAATAATGCAAAAGTGACTGTATGAAGAATTTTTTCTAAAATGTATCAAAATATACCAAAAAATAATGAAAAATTTTGGGGTGACCCCATGCCAGTACAGGCCATGTACAGGTAAAAAAATTATACAATAAAACAAAAATATTTTGAATCAATTTATAGTATTTTATATTTTACTTTATTATATTGAACCTTTTTTGGTTGTATACTGTTATTATGTACTTATCTACACATTCTGCCATATTATAGTAATATATATAACAAATATTATAAAGATGAAAAAGGCATTAAATACTTGCAATAATTTGTTATATAGGACATATGCATAAATTATCAGCCAATCAGAGTCTATTAATACTAAAAAAGAATGACATGCTATGTGAGTGAAATTAATTTTGGTTGGAAATGTTGCAATGCTCATAAGGAAAAGGTTAAGGGACCATCCCCATAGTATGTACCAGTAAATTAATGATTTGGTGAACCACCAACCCCCTTAAATGCACACTTTCTATGACAATTGCACACACAAGATATTGTAAGATTTAATGCAATTTCTTATATGTTGATATATAAATTTGGGCTCTGCATGCATAAGATCTTGTCTTGCAATAATTTCCTAAAAAAAAGTCCTGATGCCCATGATTTTTGTCAAGGCACTTATTGTCAAGATCTTTGACATGCATAGACACATTCTATATATAAACAACTAGGAAATGGTTAAAATCTTTGGCTTACAATTGCCACAGAAAAAATATATGGCACATGCCTGTGCTGTCCATTAAAAGTAAGCAGTTTATGGTGCTGCCTTTGGTTATGGGAAAAATGTTTGGATAAGTATAATTGGATGTTTTCTTAAAAATAAGAAATAGGTACAAATGAAAATGATTATGCATACCGCTTTGTTTAATATTAAAAGTATATAAACAATTGAATTTTCGAGCAACTTTCAACAATTTTAAAATTTGTGGAAACATTCATGAAATTAAAACAATACCTTAGAAACAATATTTACTTAACAAAAAATTAAATTTGATTAACATAAGTTTAGAATAGAAATATAGATTAAATTAAATATATTTTCTTTTATATATTTGTTTTAAAAAACAATTAATGTCAACCATTATTTTCGATTTATCTATAGTAGGTGCTGCCAAATTGTCGCTAAGATCATCATTATAAAACAGTATGTATGATTTTATTTTAATTAAAATAACTTTTGTTTAAAAAAGTATTTGATGGTTTCATCAAAAATTTCTATGATTATTGTATTTTTATGAAAAATAAAAAACCGTATGGTTCTCTGATTCTAATCTAAAACATTTGTATTAATACTGATTTCTAAATTTAAATTTTATTATGTTTGTTGATTTAATTTGTTCAAAAGTTTTTAATAGAATATATGGTAATATTTTTGTTATTAATATGATAGAGAGGGGAATGGATTGCAAAAAAAATGATATCTCATGTCTATATTATTAACAGTACAGTGCAGTTTTAACCTCAGTAAACTGACAAAATATTTCTTTATTCTTATAGGGGATGGTCAGTCCCATTAAATGTTTAGCTTCTCATTTTATTTGTTAGTGCTTGTCACACTGTCAATTGCAAAAAGTTGGAATGGTTGTCACACTGTCCATGATTATTTTCTATGGTTGTTATGAGCAAGATCTTCTCAGTGACAAGCCCATTTTTATATATAAATAGATATGAAATGGCCACAATTTTGTCTGTGACAATGCCATGGAAAACATTCATGACACTCAATTACAATAGCAAAAAAAATCTGACAGTGTGACTACACTTTTAAATTAATGTTGCTATTAACAGTGCAATCACAATTTAATTTTACATAGTGGATATTAATTTAAAAAATCTTTTAAACGAATCAGTTATGGTCAATAGTTTTAAATGTTCTATTACCCAAACAGAACAAAATAATATTCACTGAAAAATACAATACATTAAATTAATTTTGCTTCTTCATTATTAATAGATCAATTAAAATATTTCAACCACATTAACAATGGATATATTCTACCAAAAATCTTATAATAAAAGTCAAATTCCTATTCTTAAATTCAAGATTTATAAAATGAAAATGATATAGCTCTGTCATAATAATTATCCCAACCATCTATATGGTTAGCCCTGATTGACTGTATATAGGCTATAGGATTAGTAAAATAATTATATTATAATAAACAAAATAACATCACTTATTACTTTAATATTATTGACTCATTATCTATCAAAAAATCAGCTTTATAATTTAAAAGATTTTAAAAAGCAAGTTTTTATATTTAATAAACTATATTTCAGTTTATATTTCAATATATTAAAGATAAATTCTTTTATTATTATAGTAACAGTGAATATTATACCAAACATTTTTTAAATGCTGGTGTGTATTTTAGGGAGTTTTGTTTAACTAAATGTTATTACAAAAATAATTTAAAAAATTATGTTTATATAATGATACTAAAAAGAGAAATTTATAATGAAATATTTAATATTATTTATAAAATATTAATAAAATATAATATTGTAATAGCAAAAATATATAGATTCAGTTAGTTGAACTGTCAATAGATTTTAAGCAATTTATTTGTTATAGTTCAGTTTACCCTGACTAACATTTACAAGTATTATTTAAACAGTTATTGAATTTGGTAAAAAAATCAACAATTTAATTAATATTATTTTTTGTTAACCTTTTAGGTAGTAGCTCAAAAATTAGCTATACCTACCCAATATGACTCAATGTGTTGTTTTAGAAAAGTAATAATATCTATTTATAACATAAATCCTAATATTTATCCTTAAATTTAAAATTTCCTTTTTAAAATTATTTAACATAATAAAGTTAATAATTAACTTCAATAGAATTTTTAAAATTCAAATGATTTACCAACAAAACAGCATATGATATATATATATATAATTTATACACTTTCATATCCTTTTTATACTTTAAATTCCAACTAGTTTGAAGATTTGCTTTTAATCAAAACATGTTCCACAGTTAATTGTAGTTTATTTTTATATATTTATAAAATGTGCTGTACTTTCTTATGATGGGAAATCATTTAATAAATCAATTTAATATGCTATATGGTTTAGGATAGTACAAATCAACACAATTTTCTAAAAAAAATATTATCAATTATACTAAAATGGTGCATTTGAGGATTTTTCTTGTTTTAAAAGGTAACTAATATTTATGAATAGAATTTTTAAATGTTATAGCATAATATAATTTAAAATATTAGTAAATGTTTTATTTCTTGAATTTTTTCTTGTATTTATATTATATGTTTCTATGAGACTTCTCCATAATTACATAAAACAAATGGAGATATTCATTTTCTATTTGAAAAATTAATTTGC
Organism: Vannuccia rotundouncinata; assembly: GCA_034780395.1. NCBI lineage: Eukaryota > Metazoa > Platyhelminthes > Proseriata > Coelogynoporidae > Vannuccia > Vannuccia rotundouncinata. Next base: position 9,324 of record JAUZNC010015738.1, on the reverse strand, counting down.
ATATGACATTGAAAAGACTATGTAGTATTTTTAAAAGAAGGACAGGAATAATTTAATTGAACAGCCTTAAAAATTATAAACATGTACACCTAGGCATAATGTTTTTCAGATATTTGCAAATTTTATATGAGCTGTAGTCAATCCATTTTGCAAAATATATTTGTAATTCATTTAAGCTTATATTTCTTCTATATTGTTCCATCTGAGTCCACTTTGACTTATATGGATTAAGCAGGAAGCATTACAAAAAATACATTATATATTTAACGATTTTAGATAATACTACTATAATAACTAATATTAAAGAAAAAGGTTTCTATGTCTGTCTAGTTGTTGAAGTCATACTATCTGACACTTTTTGGTATCAATGCTTATTTGATTGTATTCTTTAAAATTTAATTTTATAACTGTTGTTAATTATTTGATATCAACAACCTCTGTGTGCAGTATTTTTATCCAATAATGTTTATTTTAAAATGAATATAGACAAAGTTTGTATAATTGATGTTGCTTATCTCCTTAAGTAAAGGACATATATAAAGATTTAAATACTTTTTTATAACAATTATATGCACATTTTTTTATTTTGAATGATCTGTTGATTTATTTTGGAATAAGGAATTTTATTTGTATATATTAAAATTTGCTTAGTTGAGTAATATTTATTAAAATTAAAAAATTAAAATTAATAAAAAAATTAATAATGATTACAAAAACGCCAATATATGAATATCAAATGAAGGTTCTTATTTATCAAATTTATTAAAATCTATATTGCATTCATTGTAAAGGTGCATTTTTGATATGTTAATCATTTATAATTTGACTTTCAGAATATAGTATAGTTTTATTTAATAATAAAAAATATTTGAAATGTAATCTAAATAATTGCATTATTATGTACAACTTCAAAACGTGTTGTTAGCACAACATCTACATATTTTCGATGATTTTATTGATTTATATTTCTATTCCTAATATCAAATAATTAATATTTCAAGTATATTCACGAACAAATAGTCACAACCAATATGTTTTTAAAAAAAAAATATGAGTCGTTTAATTATGTTGGTTTATTTTATTGATTTAGTTTTCACTAATCATTTTTTTGGATGCCCTTGAACTGCATTTGTTCACTCTTACCCAATAATTTTATTTAGAAAGAAATATTTTCGATATATGCATTATAGACAATTTTTTGAGATAGTAATACTTGAACTTAACACTTACCACATATCTCGAAGCAATGCAATCTCGAAAATGATGACTAGTTAGTAAGGACTCTACGAGAGCGTGTTTATATGTGTATGTTGATTGGAAAGAATGTCAATCTATATATTCACTCAAGGCGTTGTCAGAACAATAGGCCAACCTACAATCACTATTGCATACCTAGCCTCCTATAATAGTGAGTTACAATTACTCTCAATCGGTCGATAATTGTGTATTTCTTTGGCATTAATCAGTCGACGGAGAACCAATCATACAATTATGTGACAATCGCCTCTCTCATACTCACGCACATAATGTCAAGTAATTTCATAACTCTTCCGACTGTAATAATGCATTGCACAAGGACTTGCGACCAATAAATATATCCATTAACGATTAGCTTAGCAGTTGAGTTTGATATCTTCATAGAACTGTGTTTGTGTTATTTTAACAACCAGCAAAATGCCTTGGGTAAGATCTTGTTTTTATATTATAAACGTTTACTTATTTATTCATTTATCAAAAATGAATAAATGTATTTCGACGTCTTTAAGTTTAGTTTGTAGACAACATTTAACCTTTTTGTTTGAAATGTAGGCTGACAGAATGGACAAACTGAGGAAGACGTTCAGTTTTCGAAAGAAGAAAAAGAAACCACGCGACACACCTGAAACAAGCAAGCCCCAACAGTGGCTCGAAGATGAAAAGAAAGTTCGCGATGGAAACTGCAGTTTTCAAGTCAAAGTAAGTCATCACTCTTTGTATATCCCTTCATTCATCAATTTAATTGTGTTCTAATTTATCTATGTTATACAAATTTCAAATCATATTTTTATCAAAATCTTCTTATTTCCTGGTTCTTTTATTTTCATATTAAATTGTAATTCATTGTTATTTACATGTAAAAACAATTTGCTATTTGGAGTGTTGTATTCCGGATGGTTGTTTTCATGCTAGGAAACTATTTTGAATTAAATAAGTCCTCCATTGAGAACATAAATATGTTCTAGTTTAATTTGAAAATCCGATAGGTAAACTATGTTTTTGCCTTTATTATGTGGCCAAAATATTGTGTTTGGTTAATCACTGATTTAGTAGTAGGGAAACATTGACATATTTGAGCTGGTTACAATGTTGCATGAGGCAAATGGCTTGTGTCGTGTCGTGTTATTTATAGGGGATAATGGTTTTGCACATAACAATAGACAGATGGAATAGAGGAGATTTTGGACTATCTATAGCGGAAGGAAATAATCAAAACAGAATATTTTGATTTTAGAATTGAGACTACTATTTCTTGTGTAGAATATATCTTTTAATAATTAACATAAACATGTCAGTGTTTCCTTGTCTCATTGTTTCAGTACCTCGGATACATCGAAGTGTTTGAGTCTCGTGGTCTGCATGTTTGTGAAGAAGCGATAAAGGCGCTCCGTAAAGTCAGTGTATGTATCCCTTTCTTTACTAATTATCTCAAATGCTGATAACTAATGTATTCACTTATGAGACATGTTTCTACATTCATATCAGTTATCACATCGTTTGTTGTTCGTTTCTCTTTTCCAGAGTCAGAAAAGAACGCAGCGAGCTATTCTCTATGTTAGTGGGGACGCTCTCAGAGTAGCGGATGAAATAAGCAAGGTGACCTATACTCTAGTTCTCCTATGTACTTATACTTTAAAGAAATATTGAATTCATAATCTTTGACTAGGAACAATTTTCGGTATACCTTTAAGCACATATTAGTGCCAGAGAAAAAATCATACAATTCGATAACATTACAAAAATCAATATAATCCCAAAAATCGATAAAATCTATAAGATCAATTAAATCGATTAAGTTAAAACCCACAAAATTAAAAAAAATCAAAAGTCGCTATTGTATTTCTATTGTATTGTAAAATTTGTTTTTTTTACGGCAGTGTTTTGGAGTTGAATGTAAACCGTTCAATAAAATAGTATGTTATCATTTTCTTGTAATATTTGTAAAGTTAAGGTTCAACTTATTTTTCAGTTGTGATTTATTGATATTTTGTTTGTTTGTTTGTTTGAGATTATGTTCCAGTTGCCTACTAATATTCAATTGTACTTCAAGTGCATTCATTATACGACGACTTTTAAAGTGTGTCATAAATAAATTCGAAAAGGTATCAACTAAATTATGTATCTGAATACAGCTGGCATTTTGACGAAGAGTAAAACTTTTAACTTATTATTGTTGTCCCTTCTTTTTGTTTTTGAAACAGAGCGACGTACGTTGTTTTACTATATATTATACATAAATGAAAATCTGTTTTGGCAGATGATAAATCACGTGCATGGCTGGTTGCATGGCATAATTGACTGAATTTGTACCTTAATATAAAGATAGAATCTCCTAGATGTATGTATGAATATGTTAAAATGAAATAATTTATTCCACACTATAATATGTAGATAGAATTTGACATGTGGACTGAGTTGATGTAGTCTATTTCTTTCAATTCTATTATGCACAGTTCCTTTTAGTATAAGCCTTTATTTGTAGATGTTTCCAAGTGCTGGTATGTAAGTAGTGACATTTAGTCCAATTACAACGTTATTTGTAGATAATTTGAAGTATAATTATGGCTATTGACTGCTTTGTGCATGAATATATTCAATTGAAGTTTGGGCAGATGAATTATCCTTCCGCGCGACATTTGCTAAACAAATTAAAATCAAATTTTTAATACAAATGTTATGGTGATAAAATTAATTCAAAGTGAATGTTTTGCCCGCATGACATTTCTAGCTGCGCTACTTTCGTTGGTTGTATTCTTTTGGGTATTTCAGACAGATTATTTTTAGTATTTGGTAGGGCAACCATTTAAAGATGGATGTCCGAACAACCCAGATCTCATTCGGTGACACCTTTTCCATATTGTTTACTTTTTGTGCTGTTGAGACAGTTAATTATCACGTAATTCGCATGGTTTTTCCTTTTCCAAGTTGTACCAGATGGTAATATTGGTCCTTTTATATACCTCTCTCTTGGCACCTCTATCGATAAATTGTAAAATAAATTTGATACCACAATATCTATACCGCAATGTTACAGCCTAGTTAGATAGATATACGCTCGCTCCGTCGGTCACATATATGGAATAACTTTTTACTCTATTTAGTGTTTCTCTCTCTCGCTCTCTATCTGATTGATGTATAGACACACTAGCAATTGCCTGATTTCACCGGCCATATTCACGTTCTGGAAGGTAGCCATGTAATTTTTTGCCTAATTGTGCAACACTGAAAACATTTATTTACCTGCTTCTGTAGATCGGCGTATCTTTAATGCTAAATTATATCAGGGTATTATTGTAACTGTGTTTCGGGTCACATCAGCTGGTGGCTGGCTATACACCGCTTAAATATTCTAAAATAACTAATACGTCAACATTTGACTAGTTTTAACTGTTGTTTTATTTGTTTTTCTATGTCAGGAAACATCGATAGTTTGTATGTGTGAAGGCTTTTCTTTTCTATTCAGAGTTAGAACTTGAAATAAATCTTTTTGACATCTAGTTGTTTTACAGTTTGTTGTGAAGAATTATAAGAATGCGCGCGGCCTTTTTCATCGAACTGGTATTCATTACAATTATCGAATTTCTCGCATTTTGTCGACTGAGTGCAGCAACTTCATATTTCATTTCAACTATTCGTTCTCACAAATCACTCCGATCACATTCTTAAGTGGATCTTTGATATTTTCAGTCATGGTTTGGAGTTGATTTCGTTTTTATATCGTTTGTAAGTGTATGTCATATATTTCAACAGCAAATAAAGATCGTATATAAAAGGTTTTTCTAATCTAATCGATATCGCGAAACATTTCCCACAATACTGCGTCCATTGATTAGCATTATTAGATTAGAGAGTTGTCTCGGATTTATTCTGGATCGCCTAGTAATTTAATTGATTCCAATTCTTCCGGTTGCTTTATAAAGATATATACTCATACTCTGTCTAAATACTATTTTGATATATTTTAAAATTCTTCTGGTTCTTTCTAAAATGTGACTTCAAACTTGAGTGTAAAGTAAAAAAACTAAATTTTCATGTGTTTCGTACTATCAATTGTATTGGATCTAGGATTGTTTTACAACGCTTTTTCAAGTTTACATTTTATTACAACTTACCGAATTTAAAGTACTTTTGTTAAATTATTTATATTTTTACTTGTGTTCTATTTATTTAAACTATTTTGAACTATTGAATGTCCTAAAAATGTATACAATAAAACAAATAATGTTTTCAAAATTCTCTTTAGTTACAAAGCTGACAATAAATTCCCATGGAAATATTGTTATTCTAGACTAGTAAATATGACCTTGAGTATGACATCTTATTGGTTGTCTCACAGATTTGACATTGAGTATGACATTTTATTGGTTGTCTCACAGATATGACCTTGAGTATGACATCTTATTGGTTGTCTCTCACAGATATGACCTTGAGTATGACATTTTATTGGTTGTCTCACAGATATGACCTTGAGTATGACATCTTATTGGTCGTCTCACAGATATGACCTTGAGTATGACATCTTATTGGTTGTCTCACAGATATGAACTTAAGTATGACATCTTATTGGTTGTCTTCCTATCGTTGCAGGGCTTGATAGTTGACCAGACAATTGAGAAGGTATCCTTCTGTGCCCCCGACCGTAACCACGAAAAGGGGTTTGCTTACATCTGTCGTGATGGAGCGACACGACGCTGGATGTGTCATGCCTTCCTCGCTGTCAAAGAGTCCGTAAGTGTCAGTATCGATCTATTTTCTCTCTCTCTTATTGGTCTAGAGCTGCTGTGCTGTGCTACTACCTCTGCTGATAACGCCTCACCCTTCGCACGATCTCAACCTTCACGAGATATTGTGAAACTTTTACTATTTATGTGGTGATACTTATCCTGGTATCGATTGATTGGTTAATTATTGTCTCCAATCATTTATTGATTATATTATTTTAATGTTATCGATGATTCAAATGGTGAATTAATAATTATCTACATATTATGTTTAATTCATTTTGCGTTGATTATAGTGTCGGAATTTTGGTTCTTTTTCATTTTCTGTCCACGGGATAAGTTTTTCTTTTGTTTCTTTTCTTTATTATTGTTTAATTCACTTTTAATCACGTTTCGGATTGGTTTCTATCCAATAATTAACGTTAACCTCCTTTTTGTTATACATACCCTGACGGTCCTTATATTATAATGCACTCTATTATCGGCTAGTTTATTTATTTAATAACAACACTTAACTTTATATTTTATCTGTTTCACTCACGATAACTCAACGTCATCAACGTTTCTATCACTGAGGCGTTCTTTATAGTCTTTTTGATCAGGTATCTTATATTGATCTCTATCGAACTATCCGTAATGTGAGGACCGGTGACGTGTACTTTGAATTGTCCTAAAGAGTCAGTACGTGTCGTACAGTCCCTCTTTCCGATGTCAAGTTAAAAGCAAGGCCTTGAACCACAGCGGATCGATAGACGAGTATCCAACCCTAGTTTGGTGTGCAGCTCACGTCTGACCCTGTCTGCTTTCTCAGCAACAGGATCGAACTTCCCTGACACCGCAGTGGTTGAAACTTGGCTTGCAAGATGTCGCTTTTTACTCTACTCTCTGGTTTAACTCGAATGGAGGAGAGGACATTTTTTAGATATTCTCTCTTCTTCTTCTTTTTCTTTTCTGGCCGGCAGCATTCGCTCGAGGCTGTCTATCGATTCGCTTTGGTGTGGTGGATAATTCAAGAGAAGCCCTTCTTCTTCTTCTTCTTTCTCCCTGGTTTTTTCCACATGTACTTTCGTCACGGGTCGTTGTCCTCTTGGCGTATAGGGAGGGATTCTTGTGTTAAAGGGTTTCAACACGGTCACCGTTCTTCCTTATTTTATAATGAAACGACAACATTATTAGAGAGTATCTCTATCATTATACGATTACCTAATTCCTTTCCGTTCTAATCCGCAGTCTTTAGTCTAGAATAATCCCTCTATCCAGAATTGATCCTCTGGTGATATAATCGATCTGATCTGCCCCATTTCCAGGGGGAACGACTCTCTCACGCCGTGGGCTGTGCCTTTGCCATTTGCCTGGAGAAGAAGCAGAAGCGCGAGAAGGAGGCCGTCCAGGTGACCTACTCCGATAATGGAACAAGTTTTGCCCGCATGGGGTCCTTTAGACAGGTAGGCATCGCTTCTTGTATTTCCTTTTATTATAAATACAGCTTACTTACCCAATTTTAACTTTGTTTGACGTCGCGCAGTATTACTACTACGCATAAAACTAAGTTGGAAATTGATTGTTAGTCTTTGAGGCTGGGCGACAATCTTCTCCTTTTCGATTAGCCTCCTCCTGTGATTGATAAATTAGCTGCAAGTTATACCTCCACATCCGCTGATATCAGAAGATAAATACTCTCTTCGAGCTGTTCTTCTGCTTCTGCTCCTGGTAAACTTATTCAACACCAATCTCCCTCCTCGCTCTCAACATCTTGCCGATCTGTGGGAGAAAAAAAGGGTTGCCTCAATATTTAGCCCCGCTGCCTTTTGATTTATTCTTTAAATTAAACTCAATTGATCGATTCTCGTCCTACAACTACTCTACACCAACGCCGAGCGCCGCCAGCAGTCGACTTCAGATACTACTAAACTGGAATATTCCCTCGAAACTAAGTGGAAGCATTGATTTTCATCCTATCTGCACCCATCCTTGCTGAGAGAGAGAGAGAGAGAGAGGGGGGGGGTGTAGAGCTCCTTTTTGGGTTAATGCGGTTAAATCAACCAGTGACATAAATAGTCTATCAATTCGCGTTTACTATAATTATTTTATAATATTTGGGGCTCTGAAGTATGATTTAATGATTGCCCATCAGAGAGTATGTTGCTGACTGGAACAACAGTGAGTTATTGATTTTATCAGAGTGTCTATGTATTAAATAATAATAAAACTGTTCTGGTTATCCATTTGTCCTCCTCATCTAATCAATATCCCAGGATTGTGTGTTGTTTCTTCAACAGTAAATACAAAGAAGGTTCGCTTACAACTCTACTGCAACCCCCTTTTTTAGTAGTATATCTATCTATCTGTGAGCTGAGCTGCAGACAGCTATTACATCTCTTATTGTTACAATCTGTTGGGATTCCTCGCGATAAATGTCTTTCTTAGAGCATCATCAAATACTTGTTGGTTAGTTTTTTCTACCCTTTTAGATGAAGAAGCTTGTTCCATTTCTTACTCTGCATAGCTCCCTTGTAATCCGGTCATAGTCTACTTTTCTTGACAAAGCTGCTAATTAAGTTTTAAGAGATGAAAATATTCACCGTATAATCAGCATGTTGAAGGAAAACACGGTGTTAGCCCGGAATGGACAGGACTTTGGAAATGGAGGGGTAATTTTGTTATTACAGGTACGGAGGGTGTCCTGTGGGGATTAATTAAATATGGACATGTTTCTCAAATCTTTGCAGATCAACCTTGCCAACATTTCCAACCCGAAAGGATGTTATTCACTACGACACTCTTGTGTTAAAAGGGAGACTTGATTACTCGTGTTACTTGACGCTCGTAAACATGAATTGTTACCCTAAAATACCGCAATTGTGCTCTTATCTGGTAAGGCCGAAAATTGGGCCCCTTTTCATCACACATTGAAAGCTATTAATTGTCACTAGTTGAATTGATACCTTTTCGTGGAAGTCGGTTGAAGTTTAGGCTGTTATTTGGAGGGAAAGGTGAACACAACACAGAGTGGCCACCCGTCCTCGAAAATCCTCAAATTCATTAAAGTGTCCTCAAATGCCCTCGAATGTCCTCGAAATTTGCTTTGTGTCCTCATTTTTAAAAATTATTATTCATTTTTATCAACTTTTTAATGTTAAATTAATTGTTACCCAAAATGACTATCAGGTGCAAAAAATAACCTCCATTTTTTGCTCTGCTTGCTCGTGAGGTGTCCCAGGGGTTTAATAGATTTTCCTGAAATTATTTTAAACTAAACTAAAGGTGCTCACAAGCGATATATTGCTAATCTTGAGGAGAAACAATCTGCCAAGGTGTCAATGCTCAGTCATGAAGAAATCTTAAA
>JAUZNC010015727.1:0-27605 GCA_034780395.1 Vannuccia rotundouncinata | reverse complement strand
CACTATATTATTATATATTCCGTTCTGTCCTTTAATAAAGTATTATATTTGAATAATCTAAAAATATTGACAAATTAAATTATTATATAAACATACAGTCATGAAAATGTATAAACAGATGTTAAAAATGTATTCACACTTCACACTAAAACATCAAATATCTAAAGTATCAAATGACATATTAGTTGAGTAAAAGTTATGGAGAAAATAGTGTAGTTCGTCTGTAATTGTTATCGGTAATTCATTCGTTATTATATATATACGCATGAAAAATATAAAAGCATATACTATATGTACAAAAAAGACATTTCAGTTCAGCATTCAAATTAATAAAATCATTCGAATACAATATTAATGAGATAAAAAACATAAAATTCGGTTGCAGTTGATGTCCTTATCCTTGCATTTTATTACAAGATTTCATGTAGCTAAATAAATTAAATAAATTTTATTAAAAAATAATTAGCAGACAGGAAAACTGTGATGATGAAAGTTATATAGTTTATTAGTAAATACTATTTAAATAGTTCCTTAGTATCTCCAGATAAAATGCAGATATATCGCACGTAAGTATACTAAGTATTTGTTAATAATGGCGCATCCAATAGGACTATAAATGTTTACATTGAAGAACCCTTAAACCTCCTTAAAACCCAAGGATTTTATCCTGTATCTTAAAAAATAAAAGTATTTGAATAATAATTTTGGTGTTTACCCCTACTTAATCAAGGATGGCGCTTCAAATAGCCGAATACTTTTTTATATTTGACTTATTATTAGTGGAGAACCTTCAAAACGCCTCAAAAACCCAAGGATAGGGCAATAATATTGGTTAAGATTTGAATGAAGATTTCTTGATTATAAGCATTTTTTAATATTAAAAGAGATTGTTTTGAAGAAACGTTTATGTTTTTGGACATGTTTAATATTGGTACCAAAACGTAAAATATCGTGTTACACAAATATAGTTCTTATAACATATTAAATTTATTTTATTCGCCATTAATAAAATATGTTAATAACTATATACACGTACTACATACACGGTAATATTCAGGCATGATTGCAAGAGATGACATATGCTCGATCTGTCGAAAGAGCTTGATGGTATTGACAAATATGTTCAGAAGCTTGTGCAAAAGGGAGCAGACACGATCAACTAATCAAGTCGAAATCAGAGCAACGAGTCCATGATGTGTGTCGTAAGAAGTGGACAAAAAAAACTTTAAAAGTTAGTAGAGCAGAATCATTATCCCCAATGAAGAAGAAAAATACCAGAGTAAACTTAGGGCCCTATGACCCCCGAAAAGATTGTCTTTTTTGCTGCATGCAGATTATTAAATATGAGCATGGACGTGATATTGGAACAAGTGAAGTTAAGACTGATGCGTTTGCTGATTCGATATTGCAACATTGCAATGAATGATCAGATGACTGGGCTTTCACAGTGAGAGGTCGCATTGAATACTTTAGTAAAGATTTGCACACGCTGCAGACTGCATCTATCACCAGCAGTGTAGTTTGTACTTTTGTAAAGGGCACAATGTACCAGAAAAGTTCAGGTCAGAGCCAAAAAAGTGGTAAGAGACCAGAACGGTCAAAACATGAAAACCAGGATCAGGCATTTCTAATGGCATGTGACTATTTTAGAACTGTTGCTCACAATGAGTTGATTCTTAATTGAGAAGTATTCACATCTTTATAGTCGTCAATAGCTGAAGGAAAAACTAAAGGAGCACTATGGTGATTCTATATACATAATAGAAACTGGAAGGATTCAAGATAGGGGACAATGAGAGATACAACGAACCAAATTCTTCGAACATACTTCCAAAATGCCAAAGCTGGTGAAAAAGAAAGTCAAAACATGCAATATTTGCAACAGACGCTAAACTCATAAAAACTGATATTAAGACCAATATTTCATCAGTGTGTGATCAATATTGAATTTACTATTTGTTGGGACAGGCAGACATAAAAAGATTGCAGCCATTGGTCAGTCAATCATTCAGGCTGTTATAACAAGGGCCATCATCGCGCCGCTTCAAATAAGACTCACTTACCAATTGCATGATCTATACAAGTCCAATTTTCTTTTTGAAACTTTATCTGTTATGGGTTTTAGCTCCTCTTATGATGCTTCTCTTATGTTGCCCCAGAAATTTTAGATGGAGGACGTGATTTGCCTATGGAGTTATTTTCTGCAGATTATGTTGATCACAACATCTTGACCCTAGACGGTAAAGGTACGTTTCATGGAATGGGGATGATCGCAGCAAGAAAACCAGAAAAATATGAACAACCCGGAAAATCTACTATAACGTTCCTACCGATGATTGACTTGCACCCTAGTGACCCAACGTGCATTCTCTCAACCCTGAGGTACATTTGCGACCTTGCAAAAAATTACAACATTTCACCAATAATTTCATTTGACCAACCTTTATATTGAAGGGCATCTGAGATCATCTACAACGCACCTAAGGACAGTCACCTGAAATATATCCATTGTTTGGGTAGTTTCCATACACTGATGAATGTTATTGGTGCCATCGGAACTCTCATGCAAGGATCCGGCTTGACCGAAATTCTTGAAGTAGCCTTCGGAGAGAATGCTGTGGAGCCCATGTGGAGCCAAAACCTATATGGACCCGATTATCAGGGCATTTTCTATTTTAAATGTTTAATGTATCACTAATTATGTGACCGTATATTAGAATAATATGAATATTTGATAATTTTTCCTCCATTGACTAATAATATTATTTTTTTTAAATAATTATAGTACAATAGATAATAAACGTAAGGTGCCTTTTTTTGATGGAACTGACTTCTTGCGTGTTTTATAGAGAGGAATTTGTTTATGAAGTGGAGGAAAATTAATTTACCAAGTATACCAACCACTGTTCTTTATTGTTTGTGTTTTCAGACACAAGTTAATCCAATACGATTAGTAGTATTATTTGTAGCTTATCTATTGACATTTCATAAATAATCTATATTTTGTAATATAAATTATTTTAAAAATTTATAATATATAAATTGAAATTCTATTAAATGCATACAATTATGGCGAAAGACCATATATATGTATATATATATAATAAAGGCGACGACAAAAAAATATTTTTTAATCTGAGACATTTTGCAATGTTATAAATTAGAATTGCATAGTTGTGTATAGACACAAATATTTTTTTATTATGTTGTAATATATTTTGAACAATAATTATATTATGTATATTGCGCGCATCTATATACTAAGAGTTTGTATAAAAACACAATAATGGGAGAATATAAACAATAATTATAACACAGTCAATATAGTTAATATATAATATTATCACCTCATACCTTTTAAACATGATCATCATTGGCCTCAACAATCCTTTCATGGTCGCTCTTATTCCAGGAAACTCTTTGAGAAGTTGTCTCTCTGTCACAGAGTTGAAGAAATCATTAATGCTATTGCGAACATCAGCAGCGCTTCAAAAATCTACCATGTATATTATATTTTATTTTTTCATATTTTTTTATCTTTCTTTATCAAATTTCATACGAGTACATAATAGACTACTTTCTAAGTTGAATTATGTGTTGTTATGCTACTATGAATTACAAATATAATAATAATATGCATTTATACTTAGTCTTTTTATTTCTATGTTTTATAACCATTAATTATTGTGTTATAATATTTAAAAATAAACAACTAAAATATAAAAGTTATTTAGTTACTTCTAAAATATTGATGAATGTTGTTCTATTGGATTAATTGGTGCAAAAGCTTGATTATTACATTCAAACTTTTATTACTTTTCACATAAAATACGCACTCGTACCGCGGATATCTGTATTTAGGTGGGCTCACATTTAGAAGAAAGTATCTATTTTATAGGAATCTATCGGACTGAAATAATTCGTTTATAACATTCATATAATACCAATTTTTATTCCGTCTCAGTGTATAAAATATACAATATTAATGTTAATTAAAAAATTATATTAAAGTTTTATTTTAAGATATAATTATATTGTATAGATAGTATTATAAACAAAAATATTAAAATGCGCATTTTAATATTTTTGTTTAATATATATAGTCAATATAACAGTAGAAATGACTATATTTGACATTAATATAATTATAAAGTGATAAATAGTCAATATTATCCTATATATTAATGTAATTAATGGAAAAAATACAATCATTCTTAATACATAGGCTGGAATTTTCTTGAATTTAGACTTTTAATTAACAATTATGTGAAAAGTGAGAAAAGTAGATGCCTGTGTATTTTTAACCTTTTTTGTACTTTTCTATAATGGTTACTCAGCTTAACCTTTTTTATTTTAGTAAAGTGCCATAAACATTTTATAATCAGATGTTATGTATGTTTACTGTATTTGAAATATCCTCTAATTTGATAAAATATACTTTAATTGTGGAAAATACATCATTGAACCCAATACTTGGGAGAATCCAAGATACGAAGTGACCCGATGTATTGGGAAAGGACCACAAAACCCAAGATTTAAAAAAAAACAAGACCAGACCTTGTGCAAAGTATTTGGGATATTCATTTCAGAATGTTTTCCTATATCTACTAAACGAAAAGAGTTTATTTGATGTCGACCGATATAATACTAAATGGAATCAACCCAAAATGTTCAGCGCATATATCAAAATGGGCAAAAATCTTAACCATTTTTTGCGTTACAATATAATACAATGTTTTAAGCAAACATATACCTACCTCAGGTCAAAATCAAAAATATGGAGTTATGCATACTGTATAGGAAGAGTTATATTCCAGGGAGCATTTTAAAAAGAATGTAATCAATATGTCACTCAATAAAAACATTTAGGCCCGATTTCGAAAAGCGGTTCTAGTAAGAACTGGTTCTATCGTTAGAATCAGTGCTTACAGGAAGCGGATCTAAATATGGATTTCATAAACAAGTTCTATTTGAATTGGTTCTAGCACCGGTTCTAGTTAGCATCGCAATGGTAGTAGAGAATGACCTACTTTCGTGTTTTATGTCTAGTCTGATTGGTTGATAAACACGGATTTGTAAATACGTTTCTGTTGACAGCTGCATATCGGAGAACAATTCGCTTTCCTTCTGCTCGACTTTCTTCAGTCATTTCCTGTGGCATTTGATTACAATTAGGTTCAAGGAAATTCATATGGCAATCAAATTTTGTTTTGAAACGTTTCTCCAAAATATCCAAACACTAATAGCACTAATATTCTTCCAAACACAGAACTTTCGATATTAAGCGTACATATTTACTCTTGGGTCTTAGATATTGACCCAAGATATCGGTTGGGTGTACTTATATATTTTTGCTATATTACTTAAAAGTAGTATAGGTTATAAAATCAGAATATTATATATAGATATGCCTTAATTGCAATAAATATAGATTTGAGATAAACAAATTGCAATAAATATATATATTATTAATTACAATATAACGTTCAATTATAAAAATTACAATTAATATAACATTCAATTATAAAAATTACAATTAATATAACATTCATACATTTATAAAATTGCAATTAATATTACATTTATATATTGAAATTGAAATGAATGTGCGCAATCAATTACAATTAATTGTGAGTTTATTACACGAATATACAATTAATATATATATTTATTGCAATCGAATTGTAATTAATTTCAATTTTTTCCCAATTCAGTCAACTAGTGTTAATCCCAATTGGATTCAACATTAAGCTTTGTACTAGCTAGGTCCATCAATTTTAAATCAAACTTACAAAAAATCAGCTGTTAAAATAATTTACAAAGCATTCATAAATATGCAACTCTTTAATAATGATTTTACAAAATGAGGTTACTGCTGAATAAAATAAAACACTAAGATTTAGAGTAATAAACTGAACGTTTATCACTTATTAACTTTCAAATTCAGCAAAGGCAGCAGATCTGATGTACTATATTCTCCCGAAAACACCGGATTTGAGCGATGTATATTGAATTTACCTCCCTTCATCCTCTTTTAATGCAACTAATATAATTATTATAATGGTAATTAAATATATAAGTAAGTTCTTAGACTTTATATCTCTCAACGTCCTATAGAACACATGCCCACTTGTTTCCTAGGCTAAGAAAAATCAAACGTCATGGATTGTGGTCACAGTCCTGAAAGGAAGAAGTGCCAAAACCAGGGTATTTCGTCAAGGGAATTGTGAAAAAGCTAGATTTTCCAGCTTCATAATTAGCAAGAGGATTTTTATACGTAAAAAAATTCGTCGACATCAAGCTCAATCAACAGCTTACCCCACGACTATGGTGACCAATGTGAATTGCCTTCTAAACAGGAACCGAAACAATGAGCCTGGGTCTCATTTGAACCTCATGGATGGAACAAAGTCTGACCCCAAGGCCATAGTGATCAAACTCTGATATTATTTCAGCTTGATCACCAATCTTCCAGCCAAAAATGAAGCTCCAATCACACTTCCAACGGGGCATGTCTTGAGCCTCCTACCCACGCTGAAATACTCGAATATCTCACATCCCTCAAGGAACTCAACCCTTCTGAAGCATGGTTGCCAGAATACATCAAAGAACTCATTGTGTGCATAATTAAGTAAATCTTCGAGGACCACCACTTCTCTTCCGCGTGTAAATCCGTCAAGATCTATCCCTTACCAAAAAAGGCCTCACCCCAAAACCAGCAGACTTTCGAACAATCTCACTCTTAGAAATCATTTCGAAAATCTGTCAAAAGGCAATGTGCAAAAGATACAAATCCAAGGTATAGATAGCATGACATAAGACAGCAACGGAAATTTCCGATAAGAAAAACGATAAGAAAAATATTTTGGAAAACTTAGTATTCAAGATAATTCACGATCAATTCACGATCAACATTCAAATTAAATAGGATGTCACAATTTTTTGCAATAATAACTTATTTTTCAATAACCAATTATGTGCATGCTGGGTTATTACACACAATGGTTTTTAATTATATCTCGCTTATACAAAACAAATTTAAATATTGTGAAATAGCTTTTTTCGGAACTAGCGTGAGAAGTAGCATATTTTAAATTTGTGAAATTTTCATTAAGCGTAGAAAACTATTTTTTTTTCATTTAGTCTCGATAAAAGAATATGATTGTGTGAATCATAGTATGTACGTTATTTATAAAAATACATTTACTAAACTTATACAATTTAAATTATTATATACTAATATATAATATAATAGCATAAATATTTTTTTGAAAATCTGAATTATATAATACCATGATTGGCCAACCTAAATGTTAAATGAAGATCTTCATTTAATATTACACTCGAGTCAGTGCAAATATTTAGGTAGAAAAATTCATTATAGATTAAAAGTATAACATTGATTAATCATTTTTGTATCTTTTCAAAATTTGTTTTTTCGATTTACATTGATAAAGAATTGACCGAAATGTTTATTAAAAGTAAAAAGCTGTGTAAAAGTAAAATTAAGTAATCCTATAAAATTTATTTTTATAACTGTCGGCTGCGGGCCGAGTGGAAATATATAAATAATACTTAATTAATTTCTTTATTTATATTTACTTAACGAATACAATTTATTATTAATGCGATCTTTTAATATCTCAATCACAGGAAATCAAATTCGTCTTTATCGTCTCTGTACCCCGACTCTATTACTTAATCTCAACCGAATCTTAGCGTACGGGTCTCACAACTTTTCTGCAAAATAATTCACTTAAACTAAAATTATATTTAATAA
Source organism: Vannuccia rotundouncinata (assembly GCA_034780395.1). Taxonomy (NCBI): domain Eukaryota; kingdom Metazoa; phylum Platyhelminthes; order Proseriata; family Coelogynoporidae; genus Vannuccia; species Vannuccia rotundouncinata. Next base: position 19,825 of record JAUZNC010015727.1, on the reverse strand, counting down.
TTTCAATTTCGAAAATATTAACCTTTATAAAATCTTATACAAAAACTAATTCAACAATCCATAGATATTTTTGGATATTCTTTAATCTCTAAAACTTATCGATATCTATAATTACTTCCATTTGTAGATATCTTAACAATCATTCTCACATAACGACCTCCAAAATTTCTAAAATGCCCACATTTTCGCAAACACCATTTATATTTGTTTACATGAAAGTATAGTTACAACAAAATGTTAATAAGTTTTTGACTGATTTGAATGTTGCATAGATGTGATTAAAATATTTTTAAAATTTGAGGATACAAATTAACTTTTTGATTTTTGGATAAATTCGATTTATTTTTTGCATAATTTAAATATGTATTTTTTGATCCCACCGCTATCACCAATTGTAGGGTTTCAGGTTAAGTGGATAGATTTATTATATTAACTATTATAGTTATTTCTAACTTTATATTATTTATTTCATAACTTGATTAGGTTCAATCAAAAATACATAATTATTAATCAAAGAACATTTATTATTTAATCAAGTTTTTTATTACATTATAGCTAATAAAATCTTAACTTATAATATGGGAGAATTAAAAATGCAAATACACCTTACATGTCATGTACTCGTCACTTTTCATGATTAATCCTAACTCCATCATGAAAACCATTCAAATTAATATTTCAAACATTCAAAACAATATATTCAAATCACTTATTTCAGTCATAGATACTAATTATCAACAAATACTTATTATACATAGGTATAACATAATTTTACTTTAGGTGATGTCCTAAAATTCCGTCACTCTTATTCACGATTTTTGACCCTCCCTCCTCCCCTCGTTACAGATCGTCACATTTTCTGCAACCCTCCCTACACAATTATGTCACACTTAGCACTACCGGTAGTGCTAAATGTGACATAATTTTAAATGGAGATGGGGATGGATGGCCATCCATCCCCATCTCCATTTAAAATTCACTGAGATTGGTATATGTCAAATAAAAGATGACCTTTAAAATTTGACGAGAAGTTGGTGTAATATCCATATGTATTTTTTATTAATTGAAAATCTATAATAGGAAGAAAACTTATTCAAAACAATATATAGGTACCAAATACTTATTTGAAATAAAATAATTAACAATAAACATACTATATTATACAAAAGGTTGGATCAATGATTTTTGTGCAAAAGTTTAATTAAGCATCTTCTCAAACAGATTGTCTATTTTTGATTGCCGTTATTGGGGTTCCAACTTGTATTTGAATGCTTTTCTTTTTCAGCACACCCAATCCTTTTCTTTCAATGTCTTCAGCATTGTGCCCAATTCACTCTTCCGCAGATTCATATGAAACCATCACACACATCATTTCTCGCTGTCTGACTACCGTGATTTGTTTTGGTTGCACCTTTCTTGCAGGAATTGTAACTTTCTCCTTTGATAGTCTACAAATTTTGCTATGAGACTTATGAGAACGCAATTGGTTGCAATTAATACAAAATTACAATGCAATACAATACAACAATTAATACAAAAATCTAACGAACATTTAAAATTAAGCAACGGAGATTCTTAGACTATTAAATGAAACATACAAACAAATTACGACTGTACAATTAAACAAAAATCCCACTCTCCTTACCTCGTCACAAAAGTCACATTTTAAGAAACCCTCCTTCCCTCCCCTAACCGTGACGTAATTTTAGGGCAGTCCCTTATTGTTTTTTAATTGTTTTATTTATTGTTTTTTACTTTATTTATGCGAAGTGTGTGCTTTTATTTTATTTATTTTTTATTCTTTCTCTATTTTGTGAAAAATTATAAATATTTTATTTTACTCTACCGCGACTTAAAAAATATTTTATCTGTTGTTGTTTTATCTTACTATTAATAAAAACACTTTAGTTGTACTTGTAAATATATTTAGTTCAGTTTTGTTTTTAATAAGTTACTTTTTAAAATTCATTTAATCGTCAACGATCAGATATGGCAGTCAGTTATCATGAATTAAGTACGCATTAATATATTTAACATATGGGTGAGATTTTATTTCAATTGACCACATTGGTCAAATATAATTACCTACTTCCAATGCCAATTTTAAAAAATAGTAATGGCTATTGATATATAAATTTATTACTGTGATAACAATTAAATGATAAAGGGTTTATATCAATTTAAATTTTATTATATTTTCATAATTAATTAAATTTACATTTATTCTATATTGTTACACCTTAACATACTTATATCACCCTACTTATAATATTATACTTATATATATTATAACTATATGTTTTGAATTATATTAGGTATTATTTTAAAGAAAGCTAGCAATTTATAATTTATTAGAGGGTCTTGATAAAACAAAAGTCTTAAAAGCTATTGATCTAAACCTAAAAGATTAACATACTGATTTTCAACCAACCCAATGACTAATTAGGACTTACATTAATTAGTCATTAACTCAAGCATATATTTCATTGCATGTCTTCATCATGTTTATATATTCATATAAATATAATTAATAGATGCTTTTGGTGCTACCTGACAAATTGTTACAGTTATCATGATTTAACTTATGTAAACCACATATCTAAATCAATATTAAATATAATTTACTTTAAAACAATATCTTCTGTATATAATTTATTTACACAATTATTAAATATTTTATTTTAGTATTATATTTTTATTAAAAGCCTATTCCATATACATTAGCATATTAAATATGAATCACCAATCAATTACATTGTAAATATATATTAATTAAAATATGTTAACATGATGTTTTTGTAATTTTTACACTATCAAAGAACATAACTAAATAGTTTTGGCAATATTGTATATAATAATACATTTTGGTTTGACTTCTGGTTTTGTCAAAAATCTAGGTATAAATTTTGACTAAATATATTTTTTAGCTCATTATGGGTGGTTAATGGACTTTTTTATAAATTTATTTGACCAATAAAATGTATCATAACAATGAATAAAGTTTAATTATAAAAAATTTACAAAGTTCATTTATGATCATTTCAACCATGTTTGTAACTTACTTCATATTAATATTTATTTGAATTTCCATTTTATGAAAATTTCAAAGTTTGAAGTTGGTATATTTTATTTGCTGGCCACAACTATTATTGATGGAAAACTAATTGTTAAATAACCTTAAATGGTTTATTATAAGATGGCATGAAAAATGTCCTCCATAGGGAGGAAATACTCCATGGAAATAATTTTTGTAATAACATTTTATTTTGTTTTTAGTTCAAAACTGTTGTAATATTATATACCTATGGAGGGGGTGGAGTATATCTGCTAATATATTATTATTTATATTTCTAAGATTTATAAACTTCAATTTTTGAATGTATACTCTATATATTGTCAAATTAACAAATTTTGTTTGAATTCATTAAAAAATTTATATTATCTGTTTCATTTGTATAAAAGGGCCCATAATAAAATTTAGTTTGTAGAAGACACTATCTATTTTCTAACTCAATGGCCTTAGTCTACCTTTAATTGTAGATCAAAAAATACATATATGATTAATTTAAATGATTTTTGATGCATTCTAAGCTTTTAAAAGCTAAACATTTGTTGTTATGCACTGATTTGGAGGCTTGGATACTCACCTTGTCATGGTTGGTGGCCTTAGTGAAATACTTCCTTCATGGACCCTCTAGACCATTCTCCTGCCTATAATACATTTATGTTGGATATTTCAGGATTTAAATGTTCAATTAAATATATTAATTTGATTTTGTACTATTTGATGTTTTATAGTGCATCAAAATCGTCTGATGATGATTGAAATAGAAGTCTTGAAACAAAGACTGGATCATCTTGATGAAGACACTTGTATCAAAAGAGAGGAGCAGAATGAAAGAATAGCCCGACATCATGGTGATATTTCAGAATTAAAACAATGGGTAGCAGAAGTACCAATACTTCGATCTGGTTGGAAGAAATGTTGTAAAAGACTCAACACAATGAAGGTTCAAATCAATACCATTATTGGAATGTGTGGCGGACGTCGTCATGTGCAGTGTTTATGTGGGCATGCATTCTCGGTTCCACAATTCCTTCCACAGTTTAATCCTAATGATGATGACAGAGTTGAATCACCACCATCAAGTTTGTGAAGAATCTCTATTATTTATTGATTTGTTTACAAACTAAAAGACTCTTGTAATAATTGAGAAAATATTTGGTCATCTTCAGGTTCTGTTTCTGTACCAGGATTGCTTTCACACTTTGAAGAAGCAGTTGATGTTGTTCCACCAGTGCCAAGTAATCATATTTTCTGTTTTATATTTATTTATTCATTCTCTCTTTCTTTTTTTTGCTTTTACTTGTAAATATGTTTATTTAATTAAATTTGATAAAATAATAAATAAAAGGTTCAAAATTTTACACAATGTTTTGTTTAAATATTAATAAAATATTTATATCATTTTATTTATTTTAATAACTCTGTTACATTAAGTTAGTAAATTTTATTTGTGTTCCAAATTCAGCAACACCTCAGAGAGAAAACGTTCCTGTGAAAGTTTTTCGTAAGTTGAGAATTATCTGAAATTTCAGTTCTTCAAATTCGATTGGATATTAATTTTTCAGATTTTAATTTTTTTTTATGAATTTATATTTATTACTTTCAAATTATTTTCAAAATTAGTTCTAGTTAACTAAATTTGGCTATAAACTTTATTTATACATACTTTCTGCCTGAACTAAAAACTCACGAGCACGGTAAATGAAAACTAAAACTTTCCATAGATGACCACGCTTTGAAAAATTAAATTTTCAATAAAAGCCTAAAAATTTTATATTTTAATTTTCTTACAATAATAATTAATCATATTTTCTATTGATTTTGATAATATTGAAGAGTAAATTATTCTTTTTAGCTTTGCTAACACGAGCAAAAAATAGCTTAGTTCTTATGTATTATGTTTTGGTGATTTTAAATTGTCTTCATTTAAATTTTATCTCGGAAACTTAATTTGAATAATACTTCAAATAATTAAGATGTTATTTATAATACAAAAATCTACTGTTTATGGTCAGAAAAGTAAGGCAGATGTTATTAAATCAAACAATAATATGAATTAAATCTATGACCCCTAAATCATATAGTAGAAGTATAAAAATTAAACTATCAGTTTTAATAATCTTTCTAAACGTATTCTGATATATGTTCCAATTATGCCTATATATATAACGAATTAGTTGATAATCATCTTAACATATATAAAATGGAAATTAATAACAGGAAACTATAGATACTATAAAATACCCTTATCTCGATATTTAACAGTCTTACAAGAAATTATATATAAATGGTCGCATAACATTGATGACATTTACAAATTTGAATCAATTCCTATTTATAAAAGTTATAAAAAAATTTCATACAAATTTCTAGTTTTAAATATAAACATCTTTTTCAAATTTACGTAGAGTTTTTATGATAATAATCTAATTATGTTATCTTCAATTAATCTACAAAAGTTTAAACTTTTGATAACTTTATTGTAATAATTCATAATCTCAACCAAATTTGTGAAACCACCTAATATTTTGGTTTCATTTAATGGCCTTTATAAAGGCTATTGTATACATAATATATTTCTCTGAAACCGCAAACAATTTTTATATCTACTTTAATTAATTTACTTCACCAAAACTTAATATCTGTTGTATTAATTGAATTTGGCTGGATTCCTAAAGGTTTCCTGTTGTTGGTACTTTCAACATAAAGGGATGAATAATATTAGAACTCTTCCTATTTCGTAATGTATTCATACTTGTCTAAACTTTTCAATTAATATTGGGTGATATACTAACAATTTTTAATCCTCTTTTAAATTCAAATCAACTTCTAACCATAGAGTAAGGAGTATATAGTATGAAATCTCAAAATCTTAATAAAAGCTTTAAATAATTTTAAAACCTTTGGAATTAATTTGTATTAAAATCGAAGCAATATTAAAAAGTTTTAAAATATACTACTAACCTTGAAGTAAAAAATCTAGTAGTAGAAAAATAGCGTATATTTTTTAAATATAATTTTTTTTAATATTATAAATAAAAAACAGTAATCTTATTTAAAACAACATGATATTAATAAAACATTATTTAAAAGTTATATTATTATATAATATTATATTGTTGAGAACATGGTTATGTGCAAATACGTATAATTAATATACAATTATTCAAATTTTTAGGATAGGTATAACAAATAATATACAAAAGCGACAATGTAATAAAATAATAAACTAATTTTTATTTACATTTTGAAAAGCACTTTATCAAAAATATAAACACAAAAAGTATTAATACAAGATATGGCTTTTGTGATGACAATCATCTCGGCAGAAGAAACACTGAAAATTGAACTTGAAACGATCAGGGATGTAAATTACAAATATAATGCCATATCAGAATATGAAAAGGCACAAAGGATGTAACATCTGATTACGTGTCAGGATTAACCACAATTGGGAAGAAGTCATTCAAAGTTAATTGTAAAACTAAAATCATGTAAATATAGTAAGGTCATTTAGAGAAATTAGTATTATTAATTATTATAAATCAATATTACTCAAAATTTTAGAGCATAAAGCAATGCAGAATGTTTATTACAAACTATATTGAAAATTATTTACCTAATTTGAAATATACCTGTTAATTATTATAGGATAAAATTATGAGTGTAACAATTTATGTTCAAAATATTTAAATAATGGTGCAACATCGGAGCCGTTATTTTGTGAAATTTACAAAATATTCTGTACAATATATTTAGAAATTATGTTCAATATATTTTATTTTTATTATTTAATATTTAATATATAATTTAATAACAATAACAAATAATGCCAAGCAGCCTCGATTAAATCAGACGATGCAGATAAATAAATCATCGATCATGTGATTGAAACAAAGACAGACAATATGTAAAATGATGTATAAAGCGCGACATAAAATACCGACGACTGAAGCATATGTATACTCGAGTTCCGACTATTAACTGAGAGAGCAACATTATAAAATGCGAGTGACACCAAAGACACTATACAATAGGATGCTTGTTCAGAAGTCGCCGTAGATATTCTCCAAGCCTCCTGCGAAATTAGGGCGAAGGGCCGAGTGAGACGCCATCAGAACAGAGCAGTTCGAAACAAAAGCTCAACTGAGGAGCTGAACCTGACGCGCACTCCGCAGGATCGAATACATCGTCTAGGAAAGAATCAAAAGAAAAGAGTTAATTACCTGATTTTTTGTTAGAAATTCAAAAACAGTTCATAATTATTAATACATGGATACATTTTAAGTGTTTTTTCTTTAATGAAAACCCTATTATTTTAAGGGTTTGTAATAATAGCAGCATACTATGGTGTATATAAATGAAAATATATTTTTCTAAATCAAAAGTAAAGAGTCTAATTTTATGATTTTTTCATGAAATTCAAAAACAATTAATGATATATTGGCAACCGTTTGTGGACATTTCGATTTATACAATCTACGTCTTATACGATCGACAATGAATGTGGACAACGATTTTTTGACGCAAAAAGATTGTAATTTATTAGAAATTATACCTTTGTTACATGTATAATAAAAAATAGTGTAATATGTTATTTTACGTTATTATTAAATTTGAAATTTGTGCGATGAATTTTGAACAAAAATAGGAATGTTCAATGATTTGTAGTTTATAATATAACGATCGGACCGTTTGTGGAGGACATGTCCTGCACAATCTGTCGGCACTGACCTACCATTTGTGGAAATTTGCATAATCTAAATGATTTCAATGTCCACAAACGGTCGTGTTTATCCAAGATTAAAATGGCGTAATGTTCTTTATATTAAAACGTCAAAACAAATCGAATTTTGTCATATTTCAATTTATTTAAAGTGAAATTCAACAAAATTGCGTAACAAATACTTTTTAAATGTAGAAAAATTATTATTGTAAAAATATAATAAAAATTGTATCAAAATATTTTGTGCAACCATAAAAATGAGAAAAAAAATTAAAGCGTCATTAGCAACTACCATAGAGACCATACTCTATACTCCTTACTCTATGCTTCTAACTATATATAATATAGTATCTAATATTATATATAATATGCTACTACAGTATAAAGTTTTACATTCTTATACAAATATGTAAACTATTCTTTTACAGTTTTTGTTAAAATACTTTATGTTTGATTCGTTTAAAAACAATAAATGTATGACACGAAAATAGTTGGGCGGGGATATCTATATCTAACGAGGCTATTTGCGAAACTTTCATTATTTTAAATGCGGATATTTCAATACGTATGACTGTCATCTTTTTGTGTAACTTTTTTGTTGCATTCACCAAGATTTAAACGGTTTCACAAAAAACAGACTTTTCTATTGGTAAATTCATTGAATAATCTGCGTTGGATACCAGTATAATATAATTATTGCCGAGTCAAAACGTGTTTTCTTTTAATTTGCTTAAAATATTTCCGTAGAAGAACTGGTGTAGTAGATACCTTGTAATAATTAAAAAATTATTTTATATACAGCGATTGTTTTATTTATATTTATTGTCTTTAATTTTATATTTTTTGTAAAAATTGTACAAAATATACAAAAATATATTAATGAGATTGACACTGGAAAATGTAAAAGAAGTAATTGGGAAGAGATATAAATTGTATGCTAATTATATCGATTTTTACATACTGAAAAGTATCGTATTTTTAAAAAAGCGATTTAAAATATGGATTTGTATAATGATTTGTATTCATATGAATAATAATATATTGTGAAAAGTTAAAATTTAATGATAAATAATCTGTAAACAGAATTTAATATTTTTTATATATAAATTAATTCAAATTTATATATTTAAACTCTTTTTAAATGTTTTGTTTTATTAAATGGAATTCTTAATAAATATCTCGCATTTTAAACTCAAAAGAGTATTGTTTACAGTTATTTATGTAGGATTCAAATATCAATCATTTCATACACTTTATTCGCTTTAAATCACTCGTGTTTTTGTCTCCATTTTTTATATTTTTAATATCTACCATTCTAACCGTAAACAATGTTTTATTGAAGTTTTGTTATTAAAATAGATAAAAGCAATTGTTTTTCGAATTTTAAAACGTTATTTGTGGAATTTTGAAAATTTAAATATAGAAGACAAAATATATTTGTATCACATAAATAAGGTAAAAGGTTTGTAATTTAATAATCTATTTTTTGTGTTTAATCGTTTTGTTGACGTGGCATACTTCTCGTTATTTAATTTTTTTATATTGGTTCCAGTTGAATTGAATTTTCCACCACCAACTCCGCGTAAGTTTTACGAAAATAAATCCAAATATCAATTTCAATTCATACTATTGATCGTTTTTGTTGATTGATATTTTGAATCAATAATCGATAATTGGTTTACAATTGAATTTTTTTGTTATTAATTTTGGATAATGCAAGTTAAAAAAATTTTTAAAAGTTTTTAAAATTTTAAAATTTTTTAAATTAAAAGTTTTTAGTTAAACGGATTACAAAATTTATTTCCATTTTTCTGTTATTGAAATTAATTGAAATTTTGTCAATTGAATTATTTTTTCTAATCAACTGGACAGGAATAATTTATTATGTTCCTTTAGATTTTATCATATAATAATTATTTTTCTTTTATTCTCAATAAATGTTAAAATCATTGAATCATTTCATCTTGATTAACCTGTATTTTGTCTTCTGTGATTATTTCAGAGATGCTCGCTTTAGCTAAAACACTTTTCCCAAATGAGGAGAAATTTGGTCCAATTGTTCTTTCCAATCCGGATGGTAGTTATGAGTTTGTTCCCGCCCGTCCTTTTCATACTGACCAAGATCTTCGAGAGAAGTGGCGACGAATTATTGAAAATGAAACTGTTGAAGATGAAGTTTTGGAGAAGATAATGGAGAGGAGTACTATCCTGAGTTCTCCGCTTCTTCTTCCTGCATCTCTGGGAGGGTGGATGGTCATGTTGTGCTTGTGTGGATGTGTAAAAGGAGTCATGACGATGGTAATAAAATTATTTCCTGGTGTTGGCTTCAATGCAGACGCTCCACCTCAGCTGTCTTTTGATCTTCAAGTTGAAATTGAAGGTCGTAAAGTCCAACAAGAGTGTGTTTTGGAAGAGAACAGTGAGAAATGTGGAGTTATGATCGCGACTCCTGGATTCAACGCCGACCATCGACCTCCAATTAAAGTAAAATTCATTCCTAAATAACTTAACAATAAAGTTGTTTTTCTTCATTTACAGACTCTGGTTGTGTGTTTTATTTTAATCTTTCCAATATTATATCAGTCTCATAATATATCTTATTTAAAAACAATTAACGACTTTGTTTTTTTCTAATTATTGAACGACATGATCACGTGTGATTTTTTTTAATTTCTTTATTCGGAGTTTTTTTTTAAAATTGACAATTGTATTAATTTTAGTATTGAATTTTATTTTTTATCATTTTATTTTAGCAGTAATTATTTCATCTTGTAAAAGAATCAAAGTTTCGAATTATTTTAACGTTAATTGAATTGTTTAACTAGATAAGAAACAAGATCATCTTCCTTTTGATGCTATTAATTATTCAAATTACAATAGTGTGTTTTAACTTTTATTATTAGAAATATGTATCACCTAAAATTATCTCAATACAAAAGACAAATATAAAAATTTAACCAAATTTTTTTTAATATAAAATTTTAACTATTTCAAATAAGCGTAAATAACTGCACAATTGTTTTTAATATAAAACAACATTTACAAAATCTACCAATACTGCTACAAATTTATAATTAAATGTATATTTTATTGGTTTCTGAATTCTTGATAAGGTTGGTACTTTTCCGTATTGTCAGTTATAAGAAGGACTGACTGTTTAAGGTTTTGCTAATTAGTGAACTTTATTATCAATAGGAAATGTTTTTAATACGTCAACTAGAAAATATATATTTTTATGTTTCATTTCAATTGTAAAATAGTACCTGTTTAATCAAAAATTAATTGAAAATCCACAATTATGCTGCAGGAGTCACGGTCCGATTGTTGCTAATAAATTGTATTTTGATATCTTTAATTGCCACCGTTTTAAATTTTAGAAAAATACTACCGTTCTACTTTTAATTGTTTTATTATTTTTTAAATAGGTCTAAATTTTAACATTTGGGTTATTTTTGTTAGCTCTTGTAAGTCCTGGGACCTCATTACATGAGGATCGGGTGAGCTTGGCCCACCCCCTCCCCGTGTATGCAGGCTTTTTGTTACTTCCTACTTTATTTGTATATACAATAAATCACAATATTATAACTAATTAGACCTGCGGCAAAGTACGATTTTGACATGGTGGATTTTTGGTGTGCGAAGTTTTATTGCAGTTTCGGTAAGTACTATGTATAGAGATCTCAAAACAAGATGCCACTTTGGAATCTTGAGGCTTTTTAAAAATCGACAATCAATAACTGCTTTCCTCTTCGTTGAAAATAAATATCTTACAAAATAAACATAATGTATATAGGAATTTGAAATAGTTTCTACATATGTTTGTAAAATTTCAACCCAATCGAGTAAAATCTGCCAAACATACATAGAAAAATAATCAGATCGCTATAAAATTATTAGAACAGGTTTTAACTATAACAATATAGTTTATTGAAAATTCATATAATCAAATTTATTGCTGTATTTGAATACATGTACAATACTGTACTATTTACATATATTTCAGCTAACTAGTATCCTATTTCCGAAAGTACTATTCAATTCAGAATCTGAACAGCAACATTAATTAATTTTTATAAACCAAATTAAGCAAAAATTAATGCTAACTTTAGTATGAATATTTTAATCTAAATAAAATTATCTTACGTTATAATTAAAATTATTAGAATATATATTTAGTGTAAAGCAGTTTCACTCATGAAAATAAAAAGAGGTATTGAATGATCATAAACGACTTTATTATGTACAGAGGAAACAACATGAGAGGAAGCAACAAGTTATACAAGAAGGACAGCATTAATGCAGCCTTCGTTCTCAGGATGGTTCGTTACTTGAGCATATTTGCCCCAAACTACCTTTCCTGATTGTGTCACAAGACCCAACTCACTCACGTTCACCTGAAAGAAATGGAAAACATTGATTTTCAATTTAAAAATATATAGATTTGTTGTATATATAACTGTGTATATTATGTATACAAACTTTTTTAAATACAATATTTACAAATGAGTTACATAAGTTACAACGACTTTGTAACTAAAAATTCTTTAAAAATTATGAGAAACACTAAAGTGTATAGAGTTATAATATAGTGATCATTCATAAAATATAAAACAGCAGTGACGTTTAAACATTAAAATAATATAAAATTTAAGTGGGAAATATTTGGGAACAATTAATACTTTGCTAATATAAATATAGATATGAAGTTCATCTTTATCACAATAAACTTATCAATTTATATTGGGTGCAACCATAAATAAATAAAATAGGAAGATCACCTCAATAATGGTTCCCTTGGTGATGATTCCAAGTGAGGTGTACATGGCACTGGTAGGATTCTTCTTCACACTCAAAATGGGGAGATAAAAAGTGGTTTTCAACTCTGGATGAGTAACATTAGCCTGTTTGAGTCGCAATGCCATTGGTCGAATGAAACGCTCAAACTTTGGGGGTTTCCTGGTGAAGCCCTCACCAACGAAACACATTTTGGTCACCATACGCTTCCATGCTTTCCGCTTAGTTTTTCCTGAACGGACCACTTTGAATACCTCAGACTCGCCCATGCCCTTGACCTTTGGCAATGGCACGTCCCATTTACCCTAGTCAATAGAAAAATATTCTTATTATATAATATTCGATATAATAATATTCAATATTTATGAAAATGTAATTTTAAACTTGATAATTTCAAAAATATAATAAAGTAAATTGAATCATGGTTTAATTAATTTATGGTGTATCCATTTGTTATAGAAATTGTAATTACACTCTATATTAGAGAAAATCCATTAGATTGTTGTAATCTATAAATTATTTATTTTATGCTTTAAATGGTTCTAGACCAATACCAAATTTAAGAACAAAATTAAAGAGAATGTGAACTGAATAATAAAAATGATTTATAATTAAGAAATACTATAGTATTTATAAACAAATTATATTTAATCGAATGAAATAAGTCAACTTACAGCCTTCTCAGCTCGCTTCTGTTTGACGGTGTTGGAGAGAACCTTCGCTCTGATCTGGTCCTCACGATCCAGCAGATAAGCTGGTCGTTCACCCTCACCACTCGTCTCACCCTGTTTCTGTCGAGTAGCCTTCTCTTCGTGCATCTTCAGACTGAAAGACAAGACGGAAATCAATTCGATCAGTAAGATAGTGTAAGTGCTAACTTATTAACCAATTAGCAACATCGGGGACATGGGCTCACAAAAATGCTTTATTGTAATGATTTTGAACATATTACTCAATTGAATATGAACTATAATTTCTAATAAGAGAAAATATTTATTAAAAAAAATTTACCTCTAATCATAGTCAATTTATTCTCCATTTAAACAAATTTCAAATAAATAAATCTATAAATGTGAATAAAAATACGCTAAGACATTATCAAATAAATATGACGAAGTGTGTTAGAGAGCCATAAAATAAAATTAAAAAATACAATAACAACTTTCGAATTTAATAAGTCTTCGTCTCGTGATACGAAAATTTTAAAGATGAAACTAATTTAAAAGTTACTTTAGTAGCTCTAAGCCAGCTATTAAATGATCTAGGAAAGACAGTTTGAAAACTTTAAATTGATGATTACAACAGTTGGAGAATGGAAGACGACTATTCCAATGAATCAGTTTGTTATATTTTAAGTAAAGAAAGAAAGAAGAAAACTAGCATTGACGGCTTCACCAATATCGAGGTGTGTTATTCGAAAGATTTTGCTGCCAGTTGATAATAGCTGGAATGTCTAGAGAAAGCAACACTGAGAAGATATTTTGCCCTGAAATTGAAGACACCCCTCCAGCACTTTCCAAAATTTTTGATGCAGTCATAAAATGGGGGGAACTTTATACAATCCTTGATTCCATTTGGTGTAAACATTACCTTTGGAAAGTTTTTAAAACTAAAGTCTGCCCTGTAATCTGAAAACAATTTTATGACACTTCAATGTTGGATATTGTTTGGGATCAGACAATATCTCTTTGGAAGCACCAAAGAACAGACTAGAGAAAAAGAGAGGAATGGGATTAGGACAGAGAGTGTGAACATTGATGCTAAAGTGCCAAAGTTCTGTACAGACTTCAAGAACTTTCTCAGGGACTCAAATAATAAAACTAATGAGTTTTTTGGCTTCAGTGTAGAAGCAATAGAGAAGGTTTTCAATATATTTTCTGGTTAGGATGACCATTTTATTTTAATAATTAAACATTTAATATTGTATATTATTTTATCTAATTTAATAAGTGTCTATTCACGTATAATATTATAGATTTAAAAATCGCCGTGTGGCTGTTTTTTCGCCTTCTACATTAACCACATTACGTACCTACGTGGCTTTTAATCCCAACTTCAGATCAATTTGTTATGTTTATTCAAATAAATTATAATATTTATTCAACCAATCAACCTATAATAGTATAAAAATTAATATTACAATTATTTGATTATCATAAGAAATATATATTATATTGTGAAAACTGATTTAATACGCAATTTTAATTGTAAATAGTAACTAATATTACTGTTTGACAATCCCCCAAAACCCCACATATCTACACAATGGAATTCGGCTAATTACAAAAACGTTTAAAAACCTGTCTGAAGCTAAACAACTCAAGAACTTACGTTTTCTTCATCTGAACCTTTTCCTTGAATCGTTCTTTGTTGTATAGTTTCGCTCTGATTCCACGGAGTTTGTGAGCCTTCTTCGCCCTTTCATGGGGAGCACGTGCCTCCTTCTTCCGCCTGAGTAATTGAATGACAACATAAAATCAGGTTCATGATGGAATGTTAACTATTGGAATAATATACATAGATATCGACATTCTCCTATTAATATTATAAATCTAAATATTTTTTAGAATTTTCTAAAATATCCATATTATAGTTTGTAAACAAGGGAAGAATATATATGTGGAAAGACATAAAAAGAAATAAATCAAAATGCAACACTAGGAACGATTTCCAAACTAAATGACATACAAATGTCATACAGATTAACAGAATTCAAATCATGAGTGGTCATGGCTACGCAGTAACCATAGCCTATAAAACAGCGCATAGCTATCAAATTTTTGATTTAATTAAATAAAGCTAAGAATCAATATCATATTAATAATTCCAGGACATTCCTTGTGGATGCTCAAATTCACAAAGTGACTTTGATCTTAAGCAAATAATCCAACCAGGGATGGCCCATATTTTTGTAACTAAAAAAAACAGATTTTTTCATACAACAGTTTAGTATTATTTTTTGTTAAACATATTATCTTATTAAAAATAAAATCTATGTAAAGTAAAAACATGGCACATTAATGAATTAAGATTTTATTAAAGATCAACATTAATGATATTATCAAATAAAAAATATTGATAAAATAATAGAGCACCAGCCTTACAAAGCTGTGATTAATTTATGATTTTGTTACATATTTTAAATTCTACTAAATAATTTTGCATTTAAATTTTTCAGAACATAGTTTTTACACATAAAAATAAATTTGTAAAAAAAAATTATTTCAATATATTTTTCTAACAAGTCCTAAATTAAAATGACACATTTTGACACAATGGACCCTACCTGAATACAGCATATATAATTTGTCACATAAATATGGTTTAATGTTTTCAGACAACGATTTAGTCTACTTGGGGTGCCTTGTGAAATATATGTTTGTACAATTTTTTTTATTAATGGACAATATTACAATGATTGAAGGTTATAGCAATTCAAAAATACATATTTTTTATGTTATAACTGTGAAAATTAAATTCCACAGTAAAATATTGAATATATAAAATAGTATATACACAGTAAATGTAAAAACTTACTTCTTCTCAAAATAATCATATCTATAACCATGTCGTTTCCGGTGTAGTTCTATATGCTCGTTTTGTGGCTGAAAAAGATAAATATTATAATATATGAAATGTTATTAAAATATGTACAAATAAAACCTATGCCTATAGAATCTAAGATTAAATATAATTATATTTTAGTAATCAAACCAAAACATTAAATATAGGTACCCCCAAGTAAGTTAAAAGTAATTGTCAATTTAGAATTATAGATGGTACAATAAATTATTTAAAAATGCATTTAATTCTAGATAATGTTTTTTATATTAACTTCATACACATTGGCAGTGGTTGTGTATTACCTTATAAATGTAATGCACATTAGAAAGAATTGAACAATAAAACTTCTGAATTATTAAAAATACAGTATGTTTATAGATAACAACATCAGCTATATATAATATATGTAGATGTTCAAAGTAAGGTATTTTTTTTTACAAATAATTATATTCAAAATGGTACAAATGTAAAAATATTACTTTATTAATTTATATATTCTAAAAAATGTCATGATTCAAAATAGTAATATTATAATGAACAACAATAAAAGTGCGTTAATAAAGTAATAATAATACTATTTCATTAAAGACAAAAAACGTAAATATGAGATTTTTACAATATTTAGTCAGGTATTCAGAAAGTAATATATAAATTATGCAGGCTTCTAAAAAAATTACACCAAAAATTATTTAGATGAGTTAATTTTTTAATTTCAATTTTACTACACCCATTCAACTTTTTCCCATCAAATTATATTGTTGTTCACCCTGTCCTATAACAAGCTAATTACATTTTAAAGTGTCCCTTTATAAGAATTTTCACCGCAAAAGATGAACTTTGTAGCAGTAGTTCTTTGTCCAGTTTGAGTTTTATTCACATATTTACTTGAAAAAATACCCTTATAATTCAAACTTTCACTGTCTTAGTAGAGTTGACTAACTTTACTATGCAGTCTCATTGAAAATTATTAAAAAGTTGCACCTAGATCAACATTTCCACATTTTTGTCCAAACCTAGCAATTTTATATGCCATATGAGAACTCATCAAAGTAGACAAAAACAATAGGTCCAACAACATAAAATGCGGCCAAAAGAATAGAAGTTGATTTTTATGTCCATCATGCAGGAGTGATTTGAAAGATATTGAAAAAGCTGGAACCAAAATCCAACTTCTTGCAATCCATGGAGAGGCAGTCAGCTGAGCCTCCAAAATGGTGCAGAGCACAATTTTTTTATTCTTTAAAAGTGTAGAGTGCAGCTAAAGGCATATTCAAATTAGTTATCTGTATATTATGTTTAATGCACATGTGTATTTGCATTATTAAATTAATACAACATTATTTAATGTTGCACAATAGAAAAAGTCCAATGTGGAAATAGGTACAGACATTAGACCAGATGTTAAGTTCTTAAAAAATGAAATAAAATAAATCCCTAACACCTTTTCTCCAGTTTTTTTTAGCACAAATACTTTTTGGTGGCACTTATGCATCACACACTGTTCTTTTGGATTTTGCATGTTTTAAACAAAATGCTTTCTTTGTTTTAGGTTTTAGATGTTTTGTCTAATCTTGATTCTCTTAGAGATTTTGCTTGTACATATTCCAGACATTTTTAATGTTGACACAGATGTTGATTGGAAGAATGGAATTGCACTGGTATGGCTGGTTATACCCAAAGCATTACACTTGATATTCAGGATTAAATGAAATACACACACAGTGATAGTAGCTAGAGGGGTGATGCAAACACAACTGATGATGTTTACTTCCTAATAAGAGAAAAGAAGGTCGAAATAGTGTATTCTCTACACTGGTTAATATAACAATAGATTGAACAGTAGCAGTGAGGTAATGGCTTGATTAGGTATAAAGTCCGAGAGGGAGAGAGAACACTACATTAAATTTCTGGCTGGATTATTATTTAAGAAAAGCAATTTGACATATGAATGATTTCACACAGTAATATATTTTCACAGGGGGTAAGGTGTACTTATTATTGCATATTAATTAAAATCTAGAAACTCCTAAAAATGACTCTCAAAAGCCAGTAAAGTGGCAGTCTTGATCATTTCAACTCTCAATTTTGTTATGATGTATAGTTGAAAATTCATTGGAGATCATAATGGCTGCACTGTGCAGAGTAGTGAGTATTGAGTAAGAACAGTTTTTCTTCTTATCCCAGAAACTAATAATAATTAAGTCACTTGATTTATAGTATTTCACAGATTTTTTGTCTCCCAGTGAAAGTGTCAGCAATGTTAGGAGATCATTATGAGTTGATTTTATATTCCAATGAAAATATTCTGTTTATTGGCATGACAGTCAGCTATTGTGGAGCTAGCTAGTGAACCAGTTGTCCATGAACAATAGCCTTTACCAAAAAAACCCTGGCTTACGTTAAACATAATTGCAACTTTGATTGACAAATCACCCCATTTAGTGGCTGTCAAAGTCATATATTGCTGACTTTTTCATAACATTTTTATTTAAGGATATTTTTCAACAACAAAAAACTAAATTATTAATTGTACAAAAATGTAATAAGGTCATGAAACTTTACTGAAAATAATGTGTGGTAATGAAAATGAAAACTTTTTAAATGTTCTGGGGAAAGATAAACCACAGGTTATGATTTAATAAAAAATTTACGGACCAATTAACTAGCAAGCAGTTTAAATATTTTAATTCTGTTAAGATTGCTGTTGAAATTTAACTTATTTAAGCATTAAAAAACTGTAATTTAACCTCTTCATTATGGGCATCGCAATGTTTGCGATGAAAAATAAGGTACTTCACATGATGGGAATTGCAATGTTTGCGATTTTCTAAAAATAGTTTTCATACTAGGAAGAAGCTGAGAGACACATTGAGAGATTTTGATTGGCTAATGAAAAACAGGCAAAATTGTGTATATAACAATATTACAGAAATTTTTCATTTACGAACTCTGCTCACGTTTTCAACATGATTTTATACTCTCCTACTGGTTTCAATTCAATTAATAATATACAATTTTCTACTATATTTTATACCTACAATGACTACTTTATTATCAATACTATTCTATATAGAATATATATTGTTATAACATAATTAGATATTATTATTTTATACTTACTTTTTATACTATATATTATCAATATAATGTTATATATAATATATACAATATAAATATTGTTATATTTACTATTTAGTATGTTAGTTGTTTTATTATTGTATGAGTACTTATTCTTATTCTTTACAGCTATTAACAATTTAGAATTATATTTTGTATAATATTACTTATTATTAGGTACTACATATCTGTATATTTATATAGCTGTCTTCATTAGATTCTAGTAATCAGGTTTCAATGGAATAACTTTCATCTTTATCTCCTCTCTTGTATAAGCCTTTATAATAGATTAGATATAGATTAGATAAAACCCCAAAATGGAATAAGGTTTTTCTTGGGGTAGATAATAGGCTTCAAGTCATTTCTTTTTTTCTGTGTGGGCTGAAGATTTTCACCATTCATCTCAACAAAGCTCAACTGTCCTGTGCAGTGAGTAAATCTAATATATTGTCAATTTGTTTTTTGACAGAGAATATGTGACTGCATCTCTCAAATATTATCAATGACCACGCTACTTTGGAACTAAATGTCAAAGCATGACAACAAAATTATATATG
>JAUZNC010015716.1:10399-27606 GCA_034780395.1 Vannuccia rotundouncinata | reverse complement strand
AAACGAAACAATTTCATTTCAAAAGTCCACATATTCAATTCACCAAATTGAGACAAAAACCTGATTAACGGCTTCCTTTTCACAATTTTCAATCTAAAATTGAGCACAATAAACTTATACATAGCCATACTTTAAACACACCCATGCGGTATCATCCACAACAAACCAAATTTACTATTTTTCGAAATTTTACAAAAATGGCTCTTTTATAAATCACTGAATAACTTATATTGTATGATAATCAACCAGATGAAATTGTAATAAACATGAATCCACATCAAAATTTTAAATGATTCAAAAGAAAACATTTTTCTGAAATTTAAAAAAAATAATAATTCGTTTGTCACTGAAGAAGACGTAACGTCGAAATGTATTGTAGGTATTAGTAGCTGTTAATGTTATCAGTGTTTTTATTATACACTTTCGTTTTTATTCTACCTGTATTTTTATAAAAATAATAAAAAAAAGAGAATAATTAAGTGTCAATTCTATTCATTAAATTCACAAACGCATTTGAGAACAACCTTTGAATACGACTAATGTAAATATATGTACAATACAGAAATAAACATATAAATTGACTAGAAATTATCGATTTTATAGATACAGTGATTTAAAATCACACAGAAATCAGCGCCAAATTATTTTATACAAATATTATAATAATTTTTATAGGGAAGGAGTTACTTAAGGGATACCCCGTATATGATAATTTGTCATATTTCGTTCAACGTAAAAATTAAACAATAACAAAAAATTGTTATCTTCTAATAAAAACATTTCACAAACTTGCTAAAAAGCAGAATAAAATGATCGGTAGTATAATTTATTATAGAACAAAGCTTGTATTATTGATCAATAAATTGGTACATG
Organism: Vannuccia rotundouncinata; assembly: GCA_034780395.1. Taxonomy (NCBI): domain Eukaryota; kingdom Metazoa; phylum Platyhelminthes; order Proseriata; family Coelogynoporidae; genus Vannuccia; species Vannuccia rotundouncinata. The sequence goes on along the minus strand of JAUZNC010015716.1, from coordinate 26,733 downwards.
AACAAGTTTATTATCTTATGCTGGTGCTAAGAAGTTTTTTTTGAATAGTTTAAGTACGCTTTAAGATACAATATTATACTCATAAAGTAACAAAAGATGTACAACGTCACAGTAAATAAAATATTAGTGATATTAAATAATATATATAATACACAGTCTCGAGAAAGAATCCAGTTATGTAAAATTGACATTTTTATGGAAACAAGTTGCTTTAAAGATTATTTTTTATATAACTGACAGATACCTATACATATAATTGTAAAATATTATACATATTGTGTGTTGCTTAAATATTTTAAACGAATTCCCTTTTGTACATGAAGATTACCACTGAAAAATATAAAGAAACCCTTTTAATATTCCCAATGCTATATCGAAAACTTTATATTACAGGTTTATATTCAGGCGTACGCAGGTGTATTGTGTGAAAGCTTTGTGACAAGGTCACCAGATCAATAAACTGAATACAAATCCATACAACTGTTCTTGAAGTTGATTGCTAGAGTAATGTAAAATGAAATTGTGTGTCACATGACATGTATTCCTTGGAGGAAATGGAAACATTGATCCTTTAGTACTAAGATCTGTAAGAATTGTACAATAGTCAGTGGTTATAGTTAATAATGTTTAGCTAACTATTGTTGGACTTGTTGTGTATGGAGAAGGAAGAATTGGTGGATGATGTGGAATTGTTTCTGTGAGCTTTACTGCCGCCGACACCCCTGATGGAGGGGACTTTACCCCGTAGATGGAGTGCACGGAGTTGTCGTGACCCTCCACTGCCCGAAGAGCTGTTGGATCGAGTGGATTCTTGATGCTTCAGGGGGGCTATATGGCCTTTGATGCTGGGGTCAGAGGTGCAGTAGAATTCGGATTGTGAGGCGACCTGTTCCTCTAGCTCTTGTTCTAGGCTCTGTAGAATTAGAAAGATTTAAAATCGTCAAAATAATCACCATTTTAGAAGAAACATTTCGCACAAAACTTACTATCGTCTCTCGGACTCGAGAATCCTTGATTTCGGTCATCTCTCGCTTGTGTTCGTCTTCCAATTCGGCATTCTTCAACGTCTCCTGGTCAGTGAGATTTTTCTTTTTCTCCTGTTGCAGTTGTTCCAACTCTAACCGGCGTTGTTCAATCACCGTGGCAAGCTCTGCGTTTTTGCGTTCATGTCGACGCTCCATCTGCGCCATTTCAGCGCGCATTCGCTGTTTGTCTTTCTCCTCAAACTGTCGAATAAATAAAAAGTTTTATTAAACAAAAAAAGAAATTTTCTAATCTATCTAATCTCAAGTAGTAAAAATAATCACAACTGGATAATATTATCTAAAATTACAAAATAGAAATATCACTCTATTAAACAAAAAATAGAGGTTTTCTATCTATATACTCACAAGTAGTAAAAATAATTATAGCTGAATAATTATAAAAATCACCTCTTTTATCAGTTCTCGTTCCTTATCCACAGGGATATTATTGTCCTTCATTCGAAGACTCTGCTTCATAATCTCTAGTCGCTGTTTGTGCACCATCTTTTGGTGCTTGGGCTTACTCTTTCGCTCGGTGAAATGTGCTGCTGTCAACGCCGCTTCTTCTTTACTCGCCTGCTGGGCGAGTTGGTCACGTTCGCGCTGTTGCCGAGTATCTGTCTGCTGCCTCTTTAGCATTACATTATCTCGAAGTTGGGACAACAGACACGCATATCGCATTTGGCAGTGGCGTTCTTCCAGGTCCCAGCGTTGGGATTCGTAGGCTTAAATTGATTAGATAAATCAAAGTAAAATATAGTACACTTCTTGTTAATATTAGAAACAATTTTTAAATGTATTATACTTATAAACGTAATTGCAATTTTTAAACTCAATAATTAAATTTTTACCTCTCCTCTTCGATTGCTTTTTCTGGAGGAAGTCTGCTTCAGTCTGCGCCACCTTGATTCGGTGCTCCTGGCGCATTTTCTCCAATTCGTCGTCCATCTTAGCGATGAGATCTGAGCGGAGAGCCTCGTATTTCTCATTGAATTCGAGTTCACTCTCCTCTCTGCGCAACTGAAGGGTTTCCTTTCGCTTGTCTTTGGGGAGGGTATCCACCTCCAGTTTGATCTGGGCCAATTCTGACGAGTGTCGGTCTCGGTAGCGACGCTCCTCTCTTGTCTAAAAGAGATAATGTTCGAGATTGTCAACACCACAGTCAGAATAAAACTAGGAACAAATTAGACTAAAAATTGTGATAGCATGTCCCTACATTGTCAGCTTTTATCCTTCGCATGGCATGCTTAATCTCCGTGTCGCGTTGACTTTCTGACCGCTCCAAAAAGGCTCTTTGCTCCCGCTCCAAAACATCGATATCAGTTTCGTATTCGCGAAGAAGTGTCTATGATAAAAGAGATATTTTATGAATTAAAGGATATGGAAATATTGCTAGAAGGTAATATTTTAGCGAATTAGCAAAATGTACGATATGCTTTATTCATCGCACGGTGATTTCTTTAAATCAAGAAAAGGTTATAGTATTTGTGGTTGAAAAGGAGTCATAATTTATCAGAACAGAGAGATAACTACAATCTCTATAAGAGTATAGAAGCAATTGGATTTTTTTATTTGAAAATAAATTTCGGCTGTCTGCGACGCAAAAGAGTGACTGACCATACATACATCGTGTGTCAATAGTTCTGAAGATAATTGAGAGCAATACACTCAATTGCGTGTTAACAACCCAAGGGAGCGTCTTCTACTCTGATAACAGGTAGATAAGAAAAAGCCATTCGGGAGGGAACTCCTTACATTTCATGACAAATCTCAAGACCAAGCCACCCAGCAGGTAGGCCGATTTAGATCATCGTACTAGCCATGATGTAATCACAAACTGTGAAATTCAATCGATACGGATTCGCTTACTTATGCATACGATATAGATACAGTATTAATTACCTGGAAAGATATTAATGGGAACTAAGTTTCATCGGCTTATCGTCCAGGTTCTTCTGCAGTCTTATGTACAGTGAATTGAGAGACACACAGACGACAAGGAATGCAGAAGCATAAGCAGGCACTGAGAGGTTACTGGGAGTTCACGGACTTATTAGGGATTTCCGAGAAAAAATAAGAAAGATGAAGAAGAGTTGAGACTCAGCTGTGAACGCAAAAGGCAATGATACCCGAATAATCCTCTCCATTAACTCGACGTAGACTAATTTACTATATCATATTTTATTCTCCCAATTTTACCATCTGTGTGTGTGTCCAAGTGAGGAAAGGATAAAGCATTGCAGTTGTGTAAGAATCAGTAATAAATACTTATCATCATAAAACATGCAGTTATAAACTGACGTCTGCCGATTTTAGAACTTCCTATGTATGTATATCCGGGTTTATTGAAGGACACTGGCTCGTATTTCCTGTTTAGACATCATAGGGATACCCCAGGAGATACCTATAGCGTGTGTACTTTGAGGTGTTGAACATACCAGATGGTGGTTATTCAAATATTATACGGAAGTTAAAGTTAAGACGACCTATAACACAGTTAAGAATTAGGAACTATACGTTAATTGTGATATTTTAGATTATTGGTTATTATTATTATTATATCTATGATTCCTTTTATAAAATGATCGATTTGTAATAAATATTTATTGGTGAAGATTATCGATAAATATCTATGGATTGATTAAAATTATATTTCAACATATATTTGAATTCAAATAGGGTATTAATTAGGGAAATAAGATTTAGGACAAAAGTATTTAGTTATGAAGACTTCGGTCGTATATCGAGGCGGAGACGATCTTATTGGTTTCGTAAGTGACTGTAATAATTTGTTCACAATATACCCCTATAATATTATAATAATTATCGTAGTTCAATTTACGCCTTGTGATTTGTGTTGATTAAGTTGATTTAGATTACAAATTAATCTGATCACAAAATTAATTGAAGATAAAATTGTTACAATCAAAGTTAGACAATTTTGGTGATAGCGGTGAACAATCTTATGAAATATGGTGTTATAGTGTCCAGAACTCGTCCTTAGTAATGTGATGCACAAAACTTAAACCACCATTTTTTGTAATCTATAAAACATCTTCACTCCAGAAGAAGCCAGACTAATTGTAATGGCGAACAAGTTCAAGAGACATCGGTAACACAATTTGTGCCGAAATTGAAAGAGAGAAAGAGAAAATGCCGGCTTGTTGTGTTCTATAATTGAATTAAATATACGCTGGCTTCGACAGCCAACACCGGGTTAGGTTCCAGGCTGAACTATAATGCCTGCTATCGTAGGTAGTATAGACTGAGTCTGTTATCGACTGGAACTGTTCGGCGGCAACTATTCAACCATTTATACCGGCCAAACAACCGCGACAACAGATTTAATTCAGAAAAGTGGAGCGGAGAGGAGAGAGAAGAATTAAAAGAAGAATTTATAGAGAAATAATCCAATTTGAAATAAATTTTTCGGTGCAGTGAAGTAAAAATTTAGACCTTAAAATTAATCAAAAATCCAAAAAAAGGTAGAATATTATTGATTATGATACCGTTCAAAATAAAAATCCGCCTTTTAAATAATAAAAAGTCAGAAATATATTTTAATTTCATTACTATAGCCAATAACATTTGATACTATGTAGTTATAAAATAACAAGACACTCGGCTAAGTGACCGTCTGCCCGCCCCTGTTCCGTTCTCTAGAGCCCCTCAACTCACCAAGTATAAATAATTGATAGATGAGCAGTGTTCACAACACCTTCACAGATATATAGTTGCTAGATGGACACTTCTAAATGAACAAGAACGGCAGCGCAGCAGGGTGACTCATTTCTGTCGCAGGAGGATACATGACCTGGAGTGGAACCACGAGGCAGACTCTAGTTGTTGCAACCCCGTCCATCACCCTTACTGCCGGTGATTAATTACGACTTGAGACGATGTCCGAGTAATGATGGCTTTTGTGTGTTAATAAGTAAGGTCTCCTTCTCACGAGATGTTTAAGGTAGGTGAGCAAACCATTGGGGAGTAGTTACTCCGTGGTCGAAAAGAGGCGGAATATAATGTTCTTATAAAGATGCTTCCTGGAGTGCTTCCTCTGAGCATGAGTAATGTCAGACATAAAGACAGTACACAGGACAACATATTAGTAAAAGTAAAGTGACATTAAAGTTAACATTATTTAGAGAATTCAGCATCAGATGATAAGAATTATTAATTCCAAGTCACTAATATTGATTAAAGCATTGAACCGTTTTATCAATCGCATGGCAAGAAATTATACAAGACTTCGATAATCCTCGGCAATTAAATAAACAAATAAATAAATAATCAGCAATATTTGCCAAAACTGCGCGCCTAAGAATAATAATAATTGTTTATTATATAAATAAGGGTCTTGACCGCAAATCAAACAAGTTCTAATCTAAATGCAGGTCAATAAAGGACACAAACAAGTTGACAAATTGTGAGAGGCATTTGATTTTAATTAACATGAATTGACGTAGACATAATTTCTATAACCGACGGCTATATACCGGATGTATCCGCTGCTTTTTATGTGGCTGATAACAATGAGGCCAATTTCATCCGGGAAATATTCGTTAAAAAAGACAACTTTGATAAACTACAACTTGCGTCCGCCTTGTATTAGAGGGAGGTAGCTGTCGGGAGTTGAAATATAATAAGATAAGAAGAGTAAAAAGAAGTTTTGACAAAGAAAATAAACGATAACAAGTTGTTAGAAGCCTTCCATTCCATGAGGGAAAGCTATAATCTTCGATAATTTATTTATTCGTCTTAAAAGCGAAGCTGAGGCAATGACCGTACCGTATTAGAACAAAACCAACTCAAATTCAAAGTATTAATTCGACAGTTTATATAACCGAAATATTTTCCTATCGATAACCAGTAGAGCATAGTAGAGATCCCGGTGGCTCTTGGCATAATATTCGAATCCACCAGATCAACCGGATCAATAAATCGACTTGCCCTCAAGGCAATAATCAGTCTTGTGTTAAAGATGATCATTTTACGTCATCAGATTGCAGACAGACCTCAATTATCAACTCTAGTCAAGTGAAAGGTATGAATTTATAGGAGGGAACTATGGCATATTATTTCGTTAGCTAACTATATTTATTACCCTATATAACCTCAAATAAACGGGACACTGAGAGAACTTTTGCGAAGACAACATGATTTGAGGACACAGAATTGAGGAAGACAAATATTGTAAATTCCACAATCTTATAATACAGTTTGTCTGTTACAAGTTTATCAAGGTATCTCAGAAGACACTAAACTTTGTTCGGAGATCGTAAACTGAGCTTTGCAGGGTGAGCAGAAATCAATTGCTAAGAGCTAATTTTAATATCCATGATTGATTAAAGGCTGGGGAGAAATTAATATATTCCACCCTCCTACCACGGTAATACCTCTACCCACTCATTCAAGTTGAAGATCCAGATCTCCATCGGACTGGCATTTAATGGCGGAAAAGAACAGAAAGTTGAGAATTCATATAAATTAACGCAAATTATTATTCGAATGTCTAGACTGTGGATATTTGTGGCTTCTAGTTAGAAGTGACCTTTTAATTTATATGAAGACTCTGTCAAATAACCACACAATCTATAAGTGAAGGGACTGCTGACAATGAAGATGACTTGCAAAATGGTTTTAACTATACATGCAGGACAATGACAGTTATATCTCTAAATTAATTTAGCAGCAGTTTTCCCTGCAGACATAGAAAGACAGAACACAAATTCCTCGACATTAATGTAGCTATAAATGTTGTCTAAACCTGTCATTCACAACTGTTCAAAACTTATAAATTAAATTATACTAAAAAGGCCACAATGCGTAGAATGTTAAATAGGGTCAATCAAATATACTTCACTGGAGAAACAGGGTTCCTCAATATTTCTGGTATCTAGGTAAGAACTACCGATGACCCTTTCAACTTTAATTTCCTGTCCGATCTAAAAATTAGAACAAGATAAAAACTGATATTGGCTATTAGACACACCTCCTAAACACAGTACGGTCATTGCAATGCATTGACCTCAACACAGAACATGAGAGAGCCTAAAACAACAGTTTCCATCGCTGATGAGTCATTAAAATCGATAATCAATGAACAGAAATGTAGCTGCGGTTTGCGGCGAGGCGTTCGCTCAAACGGCAGATCATCTCAACCGACGATCTTGACGCAAACTTACTAATATCTATCAAAAGGAATTTTATCTCTCACTCGTCTGGGGTACAATATGGCTGATAGCTCGGTTATACGAGATGTTGATGAAGAAAGTTACTAACTGTGTGTAATTTGGTTGGTTGGAGGCTGTGGTCAATACAGTCTAGACGAAATTACTGAGGCGATTTTATCCTGATGACCAACCACACAGACATAATTAAGTGAGGGAATGAAAATGTGGCATTTTAATTCACACTGCCCATACAAATAGCTGTTATCATTAAGTTGATTTAGAAAAAAGTAAATACGGCGCAATACTTGAGTGAGAGAGGAGGGCATTTGCCCTTTTCTCAATCATGATATCGAAACATTTACAAGTGCACAACAAAACTTTGTAACATATTCTACTAGAAAGGTTTCACTTCAAGTGTCCTTAAGTTTCCAAATAATATGCAACGCATTCCTGATAGTATTTTTAAAAGGAAGTAAAAACTTTGAAGGGGGATAAAAGGCTTTGAGAGATTTAGTATGAGTCACCTAATGAATTAATGGAACTATTCAATTCTTACCAGATCGTCCAATTTGAACTTCTGAACCAGCTGTTCCATCTGCTGTGTCGCCCGAAGATTCATATCTCGATTCTGCCGCTTCTCTTCTTTAGCTAGAAGCTTCATCTCACGAATGTCCTGTCGCCTACAGGACCAAATGGAAACATTATTGATAGAATATTGAAATGAATATTTTAATTATAAAATATTGGAGACCTCTACTCAAAAGGTTAATGCATATTATATTAAAATATGCAGCCCCATTTAATTTACGCCGTTTTAATTTCCGCAGATATGAATCATTAACAAAATGCATAAATAATACAATGATCCTTTTGCAAAAAAGATAGAATGACTGACATAATAATATAGTTCTTTGCGTTAATTTCATTCATAAATTTAAACTATCAGCTAGAAACTAAATGAAACAATAATATTACACTAAATACACAATACTTCCTGGATTCAAGACTTGCATATAGATCAATTACACCTAAAGTTTCAGTTCACGTTAATAATAGGATCTATAGTAAAATTTACCGTAAGAAGTGTGCATAAAGCGTGAGATGAAATTAATTTATTATGACATTAATCAAGTGTTTTCAAAAAGTCGTTATATTACGCAAAGTTCTTTAAAGTTACTTCTTTGTGCATACAATTAGAGTAGCTCAATTTAAATTAGTATTATGATACACACACAAAAATTAAACAAAAAAATAATAGCGTTCAAAAGTGTCTCCCAAACTTATGAAAATTGTACTTTATAAGTTGCACAAATATGGATATTGTAATAAATAAATAAACCGCTTTGGACAGTGCACTCTGCAAGTTTGTATAAAGTATAATCTATTTAGCAAGATTAACCTGACGTACCTATACTTTTAGTAGACGAATGGCATTTACTGTGAATCACTGATGTTGGCGTAGTTTATTAGGTGTTATACGAGAAAAAATAATTCTAACGGAGTAATCGAAAATATGATGAATTAAATGAGATTAAATTAAATAAGGTGAAACAATATGAGATTAAATCAAATAAGATAATTTAAATAAATATTAAAAAAAAACTATGAATAGTTTAAAGCAGATAAAACAAAAACGAACATATGAAATCCATACTTAATCCTGAACTATGTACCGTTCTGATTTATCTATAAATGTATAATTTGAGCTTAACCATATTATATGGGTAAAAGCTTTGACAAATATGTATCTTATTTCAATAGAAAAGTAATTAATCTAAAACACAATTTTGGTTGAAAATCAAACTCAGATAGTTATAATATTAAATGGACAAAAAATCCGTCTCTATAGCGGATCGTAATCAACATGATATAAGTAATACGTCATAGAATATCAGTTTTAAGAAAAAAATGTACAATGTATTTATCTAAATCTATGAACTACACACACCAAACGATCAACTGAGGAAGTAAACTTAATGCGCACATCAGAATCACAACACTATATATAGCGCCTAATTATAAAGATAAACTTTTAGAACGAGTGAATTGTATGCACTATGAATGCAGTCTATAATAATTCCCTCTACAATAATATAATGTGCGGTTATCATAATATAAATTGTTTTGAAGAAGTGAAATAACATTCTAAAATTTTATTATTTGTAATATTTATAGGCAAAATTTAATTTTCATGGGTGTCGACAAATAGTGACAAAACAAAAACATCTTTACAGAATTATCCACAACAATTACAGCTAATTCAAACAATTTTAATTGAACACATACTCAAAATTCCGATTTTTAAAAAATAGATAAAATAATAAATATTAACATTCTAGCGTTACGATCAATAATTTATGTAAAAAGATTCAAGGTCGTTCAAAGTAACTTTAAGAATTGGCAAAAAATGAGTCCTATATAGACACGGCAAGCCCTTCTTCAATTGACAAGATTTGCCCTCGAAAGTACCTTGCTAATGGCCGGAATATACATATATGCGTATAGAGGACAGAGAGTTGAACAAACTTCGATTGCTGTTTAGAACAAGCAGAATACTTGAATGTCTGCAGTAAGCCTGCCTGGATATCTTGAACACTGCTCACTTTAAACAGTGTTAGCGAAACAAGTCCCTTGTTTACCAATATACAACTTATATCCATGAGCTTTAAAAAATTCGTTAATACTTAACTATAAAATTAAACTCTCCAGAAAATCTAAAAAGTCAAAATATTTCGTTCATAGTAGAAAAACCAAACTACGCCAATTCAACAATCATGAATTACAATATGATACGCGGGAATTTATTGAAATATTCGCTCGGCAACTCCACAGCATCAAAAGAAAGAGGGGGAGAGAATCGTGGATTGCCACTAGGGAAAAGATGAGAGGGTTGGACTCCTAGCAATTAAAGTGGTGTCAGTTGAATGCCTTCAGCGACAAGCTGGCTAATAAATCGCCGCCCTTGATATATCGACACTTGTTGAGTACGAGGGTTTATGGAGGGGAAATATCAGGCGAATTGATCAGCTATATATCCCCTTGTCCCTCGACGCGGGCATGAAAGGAGGTTGTTTCGTCATATTATTATTACTGTTATTGCTCTAACTGTGATTTTCACCAAATCTGACTTCTATAATAGGAAATGATTTGGCAGTTAGAATGGAAACCATAGAAATTATATCATTCTTGTAAGCTGTCTGGTTGTGTTATGTAATACATTCGACTATTAGTCATGTTGTGTAAGATTAAACACAATATCAAATATATTATATATAATATTAAAAAAATAATTCAGCATACCTATTATGAAAGATTCGAGGTTCTGTCAAATTTATAGATTAAACGTTTTATGACTTTCCCAAGGGGAAGACTTTTTTATCTATACGCACGCAAAGAAAATTCAAGAGAGAAGACTTTTAAATATATAAAATGAAAAAGTATCCAACTCTGTAATAGTTAAAGTATTTGCAGGCTAATTTCATCTTAAAATGTTATCCTTAAATGGTTTCTAATTAGTTTTAAATGTTACAAAGTTAGAAAACGCGGAGAAAATGAGCAAAACAGGTATACACGGGTAATCCATTACACAATGTGGAAATGTACTGAAAATGGAAGAGGTGAGTTCACTCAGCGGTGAAAACAATTTTGAGTTGATCACTTCAAAGAATGTTGCATAACAGAGAGCAGATAATAGTCTTGTAGCACGATCGCTATTGGCAACACAGACAAATGGGAAAGAAGAAAAAGCTGATGAAACAAACGATCGTAGAGTTTAAGATCAAAGACATTTCCATCATTTTCTCAAATGGTTCTCGTCTGTATTTGAGGTTTTTTTGATCTCTATTTTTCTCTGTCTCATTTTATAGAGACAACCAGTTTAATTTGAAGATCTAATTTGTATTTCCACCATTTCAGAGAAATTCTCTTCATTAAGCTATTGAAATGTTATAAATGTATAATTTGTAGATAATGTGCAGAGTATTACAATAAAGCTTAAATGCAAACCATGACTTGTATTGTCTGTATAGTCAGTCAGATCTAACTTTCAAATAAAAGAGACTATTTTATGAAATAATAATTAACAAACGACATTGTCTCATTATACAATAAATTATTACTATAGCTCTCATGAATTATAATCATTTGAATTCTAACAATAATGTGACATAGTTTCATGCCATCTTGTCAGAAACAAATACAAATAATAATTTCTGCTAGAAGCGAGTTAACAAGTCTATATAATATAAAATTTTGTAATGTCCAACCATTGTGACCTCAATTATTCATAAAAAGGTTCACATTCGGGGGCGGATTTTAATATCAAATTGGGATATAGCAGGTTACTTTGAAGGTGAAAAATTTTATTGCCGAAAAATATCATATCAAATCATACATACAATATATTATTCCTGATGTAATCAATTAAATGAGCCTAGATCAGCCAATTTCTCTGTACAGGTAATCAATATAAAATATTGGCAAGAGGTTGAAATGGTCGCATATGGATGGCAGTCAGTAAAATCAACCAGGGAATTAATACATCTATTTCTACTCGGCTATTTAGCTCATTAATTAAGATGACTCACGAGCCTTCTAAAGTTATCATCAGAATCCTACTAAATAAAAAATTGAATCGAAAACTGTTACACTTGTACCTGAAGCGAATATCTTGATATAGAATGAATAAATCGTGGAAATTGTCGCACGTTACAAACGAGATAGGTAGTATAATTTATTCATATCACAACTATATAGATATCAAAAGCAACCGTCGTATATCATTTTGCTGAGAGCAAATATTTCGATCAGATCATTTTCAGGCCACTGGTAGAAAAAAAGTGGAAATAAAACTCCCGCACATTTGTAGAGATTGAATTATGGTAATTGGCTACCGAAGATCATCAATGTATTATAATAAGATTTATAGTAATGCACTTTTACCAAGACATTGCCAAACCGCAAATTAAGATGGAAAAAAATCCTGGCTATATAGTATATTTATTAAAAAATCCTGCATTATAATATCACGAGTGAAGTAAACAGAAAACCGACTGTTGAAATGTGCACTTTTATACAAAGAAAACATAAACTTATACGGTTACATGTTAATTAAGAAAATATTCCACTCCTACTAACGATGTTGCGAACGAATAAATTGTTGTACTACCAAAAAAATTAAAATATCAAAATAACAATATGTTACCAAATTGCTAACTAAATAATTGTTAGGTAATGTTGTAACGTTTTAATAAACTCAACATGAAACTAATTTTTAGAACATCCGTTACATTAAAACAAAGATTTGGTCCTGTATAAAAATTGTCAATGAGAAAACACTATTTTGAATGTAATTAGAGTCCATCTATATAATGGCCAGGACTCAATCGGCAACAATATTATACATCCAAACTCGGCACTGAAACATCACAAAACACATATTTAAAGTATTTAATGCGAACAAACACACATTCTGCACTGCAACAATACATCACTCAAGTTCAGTTAATTTACACACAGTGAATAAATTCACTTTGATTCACCTCAACATTCCAAAAGAGAATTACGCATTCTTAAAAGTTTGTAAATCTATACCTGAGCGTGTTACTATGACTAGAATCCTGTTCAACCCCACTCCAAAGCGTCGACACTGAATTAAACCCGCGGGACAACACAGACTGTGACCCGACGAGGCCGTCAGACGGGACAGAGACGGGGAACAAGACGCCACAACGCTGACAAGAGACGAGCTGTTCTGCACAGGGCCTCAGCCATGCCATGTCCGAATGACAAGACAGGGAGGACGGGAGGAATTTTCTGCGACGCCGAAGAGGTTGGGTGCTAGACGTGTAGTTGATCGTGGAATAGGGAAGAGGGTGCAGTTGGTCCGAAGCTGCCGACTGACTCGACACTCCCGAAGAAGTGGACGAAGACCGAAATGCCTGGAAGAGCTGTGAACAGGTTTTCTGGTCGGTGGTTGGCGATGATAAAGTCAGCCGGGATAGACTGGTGAATCCGCTTTTATCAAGACTCAAGGTATTATCATTGTCGGATGCCGGAGTGGAATTCTTCTGCTCAAACTGTTCCCACCAGGGCAGTTGGCCGGCAGTAGTTTGCCCACTACCCATGATGGAGTCCCGCATGTGAAGTATCGCGCACATGACAACTCAAATTCTCACGAGTTCTGAATGGCTACTGTGTACTCACAGCAAAACGTCGCTTGATAATTCACGATTTGGTAACAGCTGATTCATACTACTAACTTAATTCATGATATTCAAGAAAGGCGATAGTTTCAATCACAGCTGATAGTCACGTGACTTGCGTATCGACCAATCAGAGAGCATCAGTAAAACCATCATCTAAATAATACCAATCAAAAACTGATAGACACGGATGTACTAAACCAGAGATTTAAATTGTTCTACATAAAACATTTAATGACCCATTTATACTATTGATTCTGTCTATAGAAAATATCTAAAATTCAGGAAAACACTTTATTCAATACGAAAATTGCGAATTATATTATTTATGAACGCCGCCAAATTTTGAAATTGTAATTATTCTAAATTGCACAACTTGTAAATATCTCAACAGAATAATTTAAAAAATATAACTTGAAAGTATGAACAAACTTCAAACATTTAAATAATAATTCTCACTAGTTTGGTTACCAAAGTCGGCTACGAAGTTCAGTTCTATAAAAAATTCACAAAACACATCATTATACAAACCATGTCATTGCATTGTTATCGATCATCGTGTTATTGCACAGAAATACAAAGTTGACAGCCTCAGTGAACGCATATCTCTGTGATTAATCCGATGAGAAAATTAACACAGCAAGCAAAATAACCTGGCATCCATTTCGGACAAATCGAAAAACCAGATTTTGCTTTTTCCATAACAAGTTGGACAAATACTGCGAAATTTGCAGCATAATGCAACAAGTTGTATCACATGATGGCTAACCGCAATTTTAGTCAATTTATAACCCCAAAAATTGACCGACTTACATTGTTGTGTGAAATAATATTGAACAGAAATAGATACTGACAAAAGGTAATCAAAACATTCGGTCATAACACACAGTAACAAATCTTTCATTGAGGGTAAGAGGTGACTAACACCCATATTATTGGATTCAAGTTAATTTCCCAAGGACTAGTTTTATTATTTATAAATAAATTGAAGGATAATTACTAAGTGACTAGACTGATAAGGCTTGTATGGTATCAAAGACAAGACCACGGTGTGATTCTAGTTGTTATGAATTAAAATTAATTCACATAATATAAATATTAGTAAATTCACTGGCTAGACTTTTGTATTTTGTTTTACTCCAACAATTGTTATTCATAATATTTATTACCTTGAAATAAAACTCGACACGGTGATCATCAATAAGAATAATATAGGTATAAAAAATAGTAAAATAGTCTAAAACTTTCAATAGTTACTTAGTTAATAATTAAATAAGTTATCTTAAATATTTCGCAATGTCTAAAACAAAAGAAACTATAATTATCACGTTCACGACCTTTTACATAATTCTTGAGATGTTACCAGGTGTCAATAACTCGACCAAGTATATTATATAGATAAGGCCAGCACAGTGGCGTATGTCCCCACCTCTCATTAATCTGCTCCTGAGTCTTGGCCTCATAACCCTCCTTAACCACACGAGTTGTGGTTTCTGTCACCTCTTCGCCGTCCACCACGAACTTTCGGGTTCGCTGGATAGTTTTGTAACAGCTCTTGCGCCGCGCCAATTGCTTTAATAAATGAAGGAAGATTACTAAAGATGTCACAAACACATTAATTAATGTCACAACAACAGGTAACAACGAATTTTAAGGTCAGATATTCTCGAAAACAAACAAGGAACTAAGAAATTATTTTTTTGGTTGCTTACCATCTCCGTTATTGAACAACACAAATATCCACTCTTTAAAAACACCAAAACTTATTTAAAACATAATATATAATAATATACAACATCCAACTTCAGAAATTGAACAATGCTTTGCAGAAAGTGTAAACGCAAAAAAAATCCATACTGACAGAATACAATAGTATACCATTCAACAATATTACATCTGATTTTAAATATTAATATTTTTTATGCTACTTATGATTTAAAAGTAGTATAAAAACACAACTAACTAAAATTGAGGATTTTAAGGAATATACCAAGAATATAATATTATTATATTGTTTATTTACCTTCTTTATAGGTGGAGTATCCTCTTTTTCCTCATCTCCATTCTCCTCTACAATTACTTCAGCTTGAATAACGGTTGGTTCCATGTCCAATTCCTGGCCAAGTGTATTAGCAGCCATTAGATACGATTCTCTTCGAATGGCCCCCGGAGAATCGACATCACCACTGCCCAATCGGTTGTTTCTACGGTTGACCGAGGAGGAACGCATTACCACTTCTGTTGTTCCGGCGATGTCTCCGCCTCCATTGACTGTTGGAGAACTCGTCTGAAATCATTTAGATGATTTATTTTGCACGACTGTATCGGCAGCATAAAACGCACACACACATACCAGATCATCGTCTTCATCTTGAATAGAACGAAGCACTACTGCGGGTACTGAAGGCTCCACTTGTTGACAGGTCAACACCTCCTCAACCAGGTCGTCAACAGTCTCCTGAACAGCTACTGATGTCTCATTCTCCTGGATCTCAGAGAACCTGTCGTTAACGTCTGGAGGAACACGAATCCCGTCAATGATCTCCGACAGAGCCATCTCGGCAGCTTGCTGGTAGGGTACATCGCTGTCCTCCTAAAGACATCCCACAGAACACAGGGCCATGTTACAGTCACGTCTCTATTAATCGTGGATCGAAAGACCACCTACCGGTTGCATATCTGGGGCCACCACGTCAAGATAGCCGTCAAACTGGGGCGCCGGGTCTTGCGAAGAATCTACACGACGCCACTCGCTATCCGTATCGTCCTTCACTTCGACTACACGAAGGTCTACATTGTCCGGTTGGAGTAGACTGTTGTCACTTCCAGTGGCTGTGAGAATGTCTTCCTCTGACCCAAAGGACATATTGTCCGCAGCGGTGTCTCCTAACTGGGCCTTCTATAAAGGGAGTAGCACAGCATAAAGACTATTT
>JAUZNC010015716.1:0-10299 GCA_034780395.1 Vannuccia rotundouncinata | reverse complement strand
TAGTGAAACATAGAGGTTGAGACTGTTACATAATAACAATTTATTTATAAATATTTGCATAACTTCACAGAGTATTTTAGTATATAAATTCAAATTGCTTAACGAAAATCCACTTTAGTAATTGATCAATACAAAGTCCGCATATTGAGGTGAATAAAGGTTTACCATTCAGTGTACAATCAATTTGAACAGCAATTAGTTTATCTCAATACGCTTATTATAATTACCTCACAAAACACAAAGATAAAAATATACTTTCACAAATTACATTAACATACAACAAGTAGAAATATAATATTCATCGTTTAATTATGTGTGCAAAAAACTGTTCAGCAAAGTGGAAATTTAATCAAAAGTTCGCTTCTAGTTGAGCAAAGCAAGTAATGTTCACTTAAATAGGCAAAAATTATCCTTCTAAGAAAAAATATACAATCGAAAATACTAATTTTACATGATAGAATAATGGATATACCATATTTATTACATAGATTTTTGGAGAGACATCTGAAATACACCCAGAGTGAATTACTAGCTGAGGGAGTTCCCTATAGTGAATTACAACTATGCACCAACCTTTGGAGAACCCCGATAGTCAGATCTAACCGAACTGTTCCGTGTGTTTCCGGGACTAGAGGATTAACTAATTAATTTAGAATTATACACCATTGTACAACTTTTATTCAATTGTTTTAAAATGTAACCCCATGTATGAAAAAGTATTTCAATTTTCGGACCTCTTCTAGGGATTAGAATAGCCAAAAAACGACAGGGCGACCACATGGAGAGAAACTTAATTTGTAGCGAATAAATGTAATTATCTTCCAGAAACGTAGATAAGATTCCAATATTTTTATTTGTGAACAGCAATGAAATGAGGATAAACTAGGTGTATAATTCACCAATTTCTTAATATCTTAAAACAGGAACAGTTTGGTGAATTAAAATAATGTTTAACATAGTTGTAATTCACTACATATAATAGAAGGGTCAGTGTGTTAGTATTGCACCAAAAAGCGAATAACATTCATTCCTAACTTAAATAAACAGCTTATAGGTACTATATTAAGCATAACAATAAACATTTTTTATTTATAATGGAATATTTATTATAATAAAATTAAAAATAATTTCGTAGGCATTAACAATAACAAGTTATTTAAAACCCGATTTTTCAAGAAAACTTTAATTATATTATGGATATAATGATTACTATAAATCAGTCACACTGAAAGCTCAGGTTTGAAATAATACATTTCAAGTGATCTCCATCTATTATAATTATTACAACTGTTTTAAATGGGATGATTAATTGTAGAGACCCAAATAGTACTTGACTTTCTACAAGTAATTTATTTTCAAATCAAACTCCAAAAACAATTATACTTTTAGTATACACACAACGAAATTTACATATTACACAGTAGCAAAAGACACTTATAAAAATCGATACTATAAGCATTAAATACCGCCAAGCAAGACTGATTATGTAAAACAAGCAAGATCTAAATTAACGACAAAGCAGCAGACAGCAAAAGACAAAAGGCCTACTAAAATATTGGAGCCGGTGGTACTTGAATCGTCCTCTTCAAGGTCGTATTCTTCCGCGGAGATGACTGAGGCTCTCTGGAATAATGTGTGTTAAACACACACACAGACGGCGAAATGTATAAAAAGAAAAACTACAAGCACTGGACATTTCAGGGAGTACAAAGAATATAAAATCCCTTCTTCTGAGTACAGAAGCTTCAAATTGTGCGAGAGCTCCATTTCGTATTAGATAACATATTTTGTTAACTAATAATCTCACATTAAAAGTTTTTGTTTACTATTAAATAATATTTCTTAAATATGTAATGTTAGTGAAGCTGTTTCCTAAAGAAAAAAATACAAAAGGAGCACACTCAAACAATTGGAAAAACTTAATTAATTTGAGGGAGATTTAAAATCAAACCTAACAGTAACGAAAAATACAGATTAAAATCGCCTACCGATGCACCAGACTTATTCTGAAATTTACACGTGCAATAATATGAGGAACTCTTACACCAGGGAAACTGAAAACCCTATGTTGTGGATATAGAAGAAAGGGGAACATACAATCATGGACATGTCGGCATCTTCAACAATCTCGGTGACTTCAGCATTGGCCTCACAGACAAGGCGATAGACCGATTTGCGGTCATCTTCTGAGACAGTTACGATGAAGGGGTCCTAAAGGAATATTTGAAAAACAGCTAGAATAAGAATGAAAAGGAAAAATGAAAGAGGTATAACATAGTAAAAGTAAGAATAGTTAAATGAAGTAAAAAGCTGTCTAAATAAAATTAATGATATTACTTAAACTGAAAAAGAACTCATTTTAAAAAATAAATCGATTCAAGAATGAAAAGCATTAATTGTTATTTCATTATTATCAATGGAGAGAGACCATTTGACAGATTAAGAGAAGAGTTAACGAAGAATGCATTTAATAAATAACAATAATTCAATTGACGATATTTAAACCAATCAGTATGTTATGTGCCTCCATCTGTTACAGACTGATAAGTAGCCGCTGTGTTGTTGGTTATATAGAATAAATACAGCCGGATCAAAGTTTACATCGGGGGAGGTTGACTTATTAAACAATGATCAAACGGACACAGACAAAGAATAAACGGAATGACTAAAAGTGTGACTCTCTAAAGACAAATACTGTAAATCTCGGATAATAATATGAAGTAGGTAAGTACTACTTCTATTTAGTAAAAACCGACTTATGAACAAGCAGATTGAACACCAATTATCGAGACTATAATGATCTATACATTCGATATTACACGAGAGTTTTATCACGAACCTCAAAGGTGACATATTACGTTACATTCCGCGATCTAAATCTGTACAAAACTCAATTAATCATCTATATAGTTGAGTCAAACGGCCTTAGTTTTTAAAGATTAGTACGAAAATAACCTCATATTGCGCACAGAATCCCTACTTTTCATAATAAAACCATTTAAAAAGCTTGCCAAATAGTAGCAGTATACTAATTGTGAAATAAGGTAACTGGTATAAAAATAAATCCAATACGCTTATCAATCCAAAAATGCTAATGAAGTAAACACAATCAAAATGGTAGCTATAGTTTGCTACACAGAACACAGAAACAAACATACAAAAAGAGATTCATGAAGTTTTATTACATTAATACGTACACGACTAAAATAGAATAACAATATTTAAAGGGTGAGACGTATGACGTCATTGTAGGTGACTGATTTTTGCAAACAGAGTTCCGAACCTTATCGATCTGGAGTAGATTATGTGAAATCACTCCGATTTCTCTTCGATTATAATATACAACTTACCGTCAATAAGTCTGCCACTTTGGCTCTCATGTGGGGACTTTTTACCATACATCGAGCAAGAAAATGATTGAAATTCTTTGTCCTGAAATATCAACAAGATTGATGGAAGTAATGATCGAATTGTGACTCGAGATAACAACCAAAAAAGTTTAGTTGAAAGATTAAAATGTAAAGTTTAAAGAGTTATTTAAATGTCGATCATGAACAATTCGAAATGAGAGATTCAGATTTGTTCATGAGGTGTAATACAGTATTATTGAGATACAAAATTAGACACAACCTGAATTCCGGCCTGAATTTGTCATCAGGATAACATTATAGTCCACTTGTTGGACAGAGTCAAAATATTAAATGGAACTAGCTACATTTTTTTATTTCCAGAATATCTAATTCGTCGGGATATGAAATAATATTGCAATTCATTAGTTTGTGAATTTTCTATTAGGCTAACTATTTTTCTGCTGATATTTCACGCTTAACATTTTATTATGGAAGAAATATTTACAAATATCAAAAAGATGTAGTTAGCTCAAGACAGCTATTTTTCATTTGAGTTGCATACCTTTTGATAAATAGTAATATCAGATCTTTGTTGAAATAGATAGACACACAATACTAGAAAAATAAACACAAAATAAATGAAATAGTCAACAAGACTTTATTTTACCTAAACGAGATGTTTGATGAGATAATATTTGTCAATTTGATTTCTTTATAAATGATTTATTCCAGTTATAAAATATCTTCCTTTCTATCCAAGTCACTTGAATTTTCACATTAGTATCCATCAAAAATGGTGAAATTGTCCAATTTTAAAAACAATTTAATTGTGTTTCTTTCAATTTTGATCTTTATTCAGATAGTTTACGGAAAGGCACCAGTTGAAGACATCAAGAAATGTCATCTTGATGAATTTGCTGTGAAGCAGAATTATGTAATTGATTATTTAGAATGTCTTCGAAACTGTCTCGATACACCAACCTGTCATGGATTTATCTACGATTTTCCCCTGTGCAACATGTACACCATCATAAATCAACCGATGAAAGAACAGCATCCAGACTGTTCGATCAGGGTTTCTATTTCATGGATAACAAGTCGTTTAAACATATCGAGATGTCCAGCTGATTATATCCTCAATGGTTATCCTGGTTCACGATATAAACTTTTGGCCAATGTCTCATTTAACCAAGCTGCTCAACAGTGCGAATCCGATGGAATGAAACTCGCCCAATTAATTGACACAATTGAAACAAAATATTTGCGAAGTTTAATTCCATTCGAATTTGTATATGTCGGCGGATTTCAGGATTCAAACAGTACTGAAACCAGTGGTGGATGGCGCTGGCACGGAAGTAATGAAATGATTGACCCCTCAAGTACACTGTGGTCACCTTATAAACCACCTGACAAGAATGGTGCTAAGGACTGTGGAATGTTATTTGTGCAATTACGCGATTATATATGTTCAGATAAAATATCGGCAATTTGTGAATGTCTTGTAGACTGGTAGATTTTGTGAGACAGAATCGATAATGGATTTACTGAATGAGTAAAAGTATAATCTTTGATGTAATTCACGACTAAATTTCCATTGACCCAAATTAAATTCTGTGGATAATGACGTATCAAACACACAGTGATATTGAAACTGAGATATAAAATGTATAATATTGTTTCCTTTTAGGCAAACATGAAAGACATTCAGAAATAAGATTTCATCATTGAATTATAACTGATCATGTTAATAAGCTCTATGTGGAGGGGGCTTTAATTAAAATATATATATATGTCGTATAGAGATAATTTTTCTTTATTATTAATAAATAAATCTATGATTCACCCTTCCAAGAAATTGGTGGATTTCGAAATAATAAACTGTTCCTATAATAATTAGTCAAAAATATAAAAAATCGTGATTTAAAAAAATTGTATTTCCTACTTAAAAAAAATATTAGACTTAAATCGAATAATTTTTTATACAGTATAACTAATTTATCAGGATATTAAATATTAGTGTACTTTGTTGTATTCTTTTCATTAAATTACTTTGCTATTATAAATTCATATTGATAACATAAATGTATGATCACGGTAAAACTAAATTAATATTACTTCTCTATAACCTAACTTTTTGTAAAGAAAAATAACACAACAGTATTTATTTATTAATAAAGTATTTATCAAGAGTACTATTATTAATTCCTTGCTTATACGACTTATGCGGTAGTAAATCAACGAGTAAGCTAACTTTAGTTTAAATTTGTTTTATTATTGCAAACGTACACAAAATAAAATGCTAACGGTTGTTGAACGGTTGTTGCTAAGAACAATAATCAGATTCTTCAAATCAAGTTCTATAACAGCTAGGAGACTGAAATGTAACTTTTCGGTTAATTTGAGGGAGACCAGTTTAAATTATGAATTATTGACTAGTTAGGTGAAGATCACTTAACTAACACCAGTGAATAGTTGTAGACTCACCAAATATGAGGACGATCAAGAGTGGGAGGATCAGCCTTTTGCATTTTGATGAGAACTCGCATGGCATTCATGTCGTGGTTGGGCGGGTGCATTTGAGCGAACTCTATTAGAGTGATACCTGATCATCGTTAAGAGAAGGAATATAGAATCAATCCACGCGATAGTCGACACATTCAGGTAATAATAATAACAAAGAGAGACAGTAATAAGACACCATCAGAGATAATCTTACCCCAAGAAGTGGCTATAAACTATCATAAACTAGATAATAATCACTATTAGACAATAAACTAGAAATAAGCGAAGCGAAAGATAAATATTTTTAGTCTTTTACAGAATATAATACAACGTAAATTCAACGATTTTGAATCACTCAAGAACAACAGTGATGAACTAATGTTAGTATATAAATAGCAGAATTCAGAGATTACAATAGAAGGGTCGTCAAATATGAGATTTCAGTGTGAAAAACAAGGTAACATTTAGTAATTGGTTTTATAGATGCTGGTTCATTGTTAAGATTACTGTTGAGGTCATGAAACCGGAATTGGTTCATGGCAACTATGCGATACACTATTGTAGAGAGTCACAGGCCAAAGGTTAGATGACTTTGTTTTTGCCGAGGGTGGAATATGCTATAGATATGATATCATTTGATATCTATTAATTAATAAAGGGCGCTAATAATAATTATTGTAAATGATTGGAGATGTGTTTAAATTGAAATTATTTCAGACTAATACCATAGAGTTTAATTGGTCTGAAATTACAGCTGAATAATAAATATTATCCATCTGAAATTAACAAATTATACTTATACATAATTTTACACCATGAGAAACTCCCATAAATTATAGGGGAGCTTCTTTTATGTCCGTCTAAATGGACACCAACATAATCTGCAGTGATTCACAAGCTATAGATCACACACGTAGTTCAAAATAAAAACGGTCATTTTAGTGGACAAAAACAAATTTAATTGCAAAAATTAATCCCTGACAGTAAGAAAATAGTATTCAACGATTAATGAGAGATATTGTTCATTGAAAACGTATAATATAACATTAGAAAACCGAAAATTAAGACCACAAAAAAATGACTCACCAAGCGACCAGACATCAGCCATAAAGTCATAAGGGGTGTCCTTGAAGGTTTCGCAAGCGATAACTTCGGGTGCCATCCAATACGGAGTCCCAATGAAGGAGTCCCGCTTCTGTTTCTCAGCAGTGTTTTTTGCAGAGACTCCGAAATCGGCTGTATTGATGTTAAATATATTAGGAGTAAACCGAGCTGATATTAATGTCGTAGAGATTTAAATTACAATATACCTATTGAATGAATATATTCACTCAAGGTTTCAATCGATGGTACATTACTCATGTGACAGACCTACGAAACAGCTTGCAGTATTTATACTAGAATACAGCCGTGTATTAGTTGTATAGATACGAGAGAAGTAAAACAACATGTAATGTAGGCAAAATTATTGCACCACTCCCTCCCTCCGTTAATCTAACCAAAGGTGATTTATTGTATTCATAACAGTTTAAGGTACACATGGAGAATAATATGAAGATAATAAGACATATAATATAAGGTACATATGAAAATTAGTGAATATTTCTGTATAATAATAATGTAAAGTCGCGCATTAAATTATCATCCATAATTACCGAGCTTAACAGCCCCCTCAAGAGTGAGAAGAACATTGCCCGCCTTTAAATCACGGTGGATAACGTTGTTTGAATGAAGGAAGGCAAGTCCGCGACACATTTGCTGACAAGTGAAGCGAATCTGGGGCTCTGTGAGGGGCTTATCAATGTCGTCCATGATGCTGTCCACAGCTCCACCGCCACAGAACTCGATGTACATCTGCAAAGTGAGATATTAAACAAGTGTTTAAAAATACAAAAATCGATAATGTGTCCCTATCAAACATACCCACAATAAACGATATTATATACATTACAAAGAACGTTTATTGTGTCAAGTTACCTATAATAATAAGTAAAGTTAATAAATGCATCAAACAAGATTACAAACATAGAGACGTACCCATAACTTGCTATCGTGAATATAGGCTTCAGTCAGCTCGATAATATTTTCGTGTTTACACTCAGTGAGAATGTCAATTTCAACCATACAATCCTCGACATCGTCTTCATTTTCTACATCAACTTGTTTTAGAGCAGTAATCTTTTCGCTAGTCTTGTGTTTGGCCTGAAAGTTTTCAGAAAATACAAAAGACAGTGGAAATAGTATACAATGGAATAGGCTAAATTAGTTTCTATCAATACGAAATAGACTATTAAAACAATTGAATGAGAATAAAATATATAATAATAAATTTGGGACAGATGTTTACTTTATAAACTTTTCCAAATGCACCATCACCCAAAACACCAATATTATCCCAGAATTGACTTGGATCAATATCTCTCTGAACAATTGGATTGATTTTCTTTTTCTTATCATCTTCCTTGACCTTAAACTTTTTGAACAAGTTATTGAAAAACGCAGCCATTTTTAAAGCTCTGGAAATATATAAAACAATGAATTAATTAGTAGTATATAATTAATTAATATGTAATAGTAGATTAAATTATGAAAGAAATCACCACGAAAAATACCTAAATATGAGTATTGTATTATCATATAAAAAATGTTATATGTGGATTAAAAATGAAAATTATGCAACAAAGTTTTTTTTAAATAGTCCACCGATTCAGGATCAAAAAAGAATTCACAATAAGCAATAGTTTAATGGATTACAAAATTGAAGATGTAGAATACAATAAATATTCATTAAATAAAAAATAAGTAATAAATACCTGTGTAATAATGATATTATTTAACTACACATAAGGCTATTTAGGAATGATAAAGAACGATGTTGTATTTAATATTCAAGAAAACATTTCAATGATAAGAAAATTGGAAAGAAGAATTTATACAAAACAACCCATGTAAATTGAAATATGTCTAATATATAATGGTGTTTGTACAAAACCACACACATTCTTGATTTTTTAAAATTTTTAATTTAACATTTTATCAAAAGTTTTAAGTATAATACATATTCTCAAATTATACATATAACTGTTCAAAGAAAGACACAAAAAATCAAATATATATAAACTAAAAATCATATATTTATAAATAAAACATCACAAATATATAGACATTTTCAGCGAATAGAAATGCAGATGACATGTTTTTGAAAATCTGAATTTGAACATACTGTTGGTAAAAGGTTAAACAAATTCTATAGAAAATATACTAAAAATATAAGTAATTTATTTATTAAAAAAATTAATTATGTTAAAATATTTAAAAATTACACATGACACAATAAATGTACTAAAACTACTCTTATTTCACATTTTCAAAATAAATGCAAAACAAAAATAAACAGTTTTAAAAAATATGTTAACCAGTATATGCAAGGTGGAACATAAGTCATGTCCCATAGGAAAATATTAAAATCTGTTATTGCTTCAAAAATGTTATATTTATATATAAAAATACACTGGCATTTGTATTTATTAAAGGAAATGTTCAAATTTATTCACAATGAAAGTCAACACACGTTTGTACTCGTTTTTGGAAGGATAACTGACACTGAAACATTTAATCACTGATATTAGCAAATTCTATATAGTAATTCTTTAAGTTAATTGATATCTCTGGGATGTGTATTATAAATAACAGACTTAAGATGTCCCACAAAAAGAAATCAAGGGGAGATACACCAGAAATTGAAGAGGCCATTTGACTTATTACATTTTCCAACTTATTTATTTTTAAATTCATGATTTAAAAAATTCTACACAATGGTTGAAAAATATTCATGGGTCATATGCCACAATTGTAAAAAAAAGTAGGAAAAGGTTTAAAAAGTAGGATTTTAAAATACTATATAATAATACTATACTATAATAATATATTTGAGCTAATTACTACATACACAGTCAAATAACAAGTATAGAAATATATTATATTAATATTATATATCAAAGGAGTATCTAGTAAGAGAATAAGAGATGGAATATTAAGAGAACATCCTGTTGGAACCATGCATATGATTTCTGCTAGTGGATGGTCATCCAAAATAGGCACTAAGAATGTCTAAAGAATTTGAAGATATGTTTCTCCAGATACTTATTCATCAAAGAATTATGGTTCTATTAACCATTCATTCCAGATTGCTACTCTACCATCACTTTCTAAACTTTTTGAACATGAGTTGATTACAACCAATGTGGTTTATAGTTGCTTCAATAGTGATAATTAATCTGGTTGACTTTGCCATTTAAAAGGAATATTGCCTCATAACAAAATATAATATCGGGGGCGTGGTGGCCAAGATGGTAGTGTGTCTGACTGCCGATCAGAAGGTAGCGGGTTCGAGCACTGGCTCGGACCGAATTAATTACCTCGTCCCTGGCTGGCAGCTGTGCCAGTC